>RJWJ010002215.1:0-106007 GCA_004363605.1 Indri indri
CAACAACTAAAGGACACGGGGAGCACTAAGGGGGGGCGGGAAGGGCATGCCTTAAACCTGCACTTGGGTGAGGCAAAGGCATAAAGTGTAACTGTAGTGTTTGTACCTTCACAATACCCTGGAATAAAAAAAAAGAAAAGAAAAGAAATCATTCGAATGGACATACTTAACTGCATAAAAATGAAAAATTCTAATGTGTTTCAATCTGACTAGTCTTTACTTAATGACTTTCTTATGTCTGGCGCTAATGATACAGCCCAACAAAGTCTTCATCAAACATGTAGTCTTGTTAAAATTGCAGACATACAAGCAGATATTGCCTACTCAACGCTGTATACTCTTCTCTCTGTATAGCTTGGGTCTATTTTAATTAATATACTACTAATAAACGAATGAACAAATAAATTCAGTATATTATTGGACTGTTTTACATACTTGCTGGAAAAAGCTTACTTGGTGTTTACAGAGCGAAGGAGTAAATAAATGACTTTAGGCCATGATCAGAATGCCCACAGAAAGGACACATGAAGAAACATATTAATATTTCACAGAAGCACTGAACATAAATGTGGTCAGACATTTTAGCCCCCTGTCAAGGAAGCCTGCATTTGAATCTCCAGAACCCTAGCCAATGCTGCCTGGGAGGAATGTGAATTAGTGGGGCATTTATTGCATGGCCAATGACTTGTAAACACACTGTGTTGCTACATGAGTTCAGGCAATTACTGGGCAATTATGCTGGCAAACTACCTAGTAATTAAAAGATGGGATCTTGTGTAGGCTGCCACTTGGGAAGTGGTGGCTGCTTTTTCACTTCATTGGTGATCACATCCGCTTGAGAAGAACAAATGCCTTCAGGAGCCAGTAGATAGATGACCCATTTGTAAAAAACTGAATTACAGAGGGAAGAGCGCTCCCATTCTGGGTTTGAAGCCGTAGTTCCTGGGTTAAGAGGAAAGCCATAAGGGACCAAGGAACCATGTCCGCAGATGCCTACGTCCAGCAGCATGTACGGGGTGAACATTTATTCCAAATGTCTGCCCCATGCAGAGCACACGAGGAGCCTTGCTGCAAACAAGCAGCCCTTACGAAAGATCCATCAGGCTCTGGGTACTACACTGAATGTTTTCCATACACCCTCTCATTTAATCTTCCCAACTAGCCTGTGAGGGAGATAGTAGTATCTTTATTTTAGAGACAAGGCTCCTGAGGCTCAGAAGAGCCAAATAACGAGCCCCCATCTCCCCTCTGCTAGTGGATGGTTGAATTGGGACTTCAACACACATCTTCTACCTGCAGATCCTCTGTTTATTCCTTTTCAGTATTTCCTTTTCCTGGGAGGAGAGAAGATGAAAGGAAATTTAAAGATGTGACTCTAGCCTTCCAGGAGGTTTCTGAGAGTGAAATGATCTGGAGCAATTACAAGCAGCCTGTGAGCCAGGGCGAAGGAATATATCCTGTGGATTAAAGGCACCTGCCAAGCAGAGGGATGAAGGCATGTGTTCTGAATGTGTCCAGTTAATGTAGAAGGTTGTCATAAATGAGTGTGAGTTTTGAGTCAGGGTCTAAAAAATATGAATAACTATGTTTAACCTCATCTACCACAAGTGTTTAATTATGTTGTTATAGTTCCATCAGCCTACCTCTGTGACTATTGGGCTGAGAGTTGAAAATATGGTGTGTTGGAAGTAGCTGGCAGGTGTGATCATGTTTTGACTGAAAATGAGCTGGTCGAGGAAAATCTTTATTTGAGGCCTGACATCAGGTGTTTGATAATGACAGCCCTAATACCTTTCCTTTCCTTATTACTGCAGAGAGTACTGCAAAGCTGGGAGACAGCACTATTAACAGTCATCAAGTTCTGTATAATTCTTGCTAGTCCAGAGACAAGTAGACCAGGCTTAAATGGTAGACATCTGGAGCAACATTAATAATTAAAAGGTGAACTCATTTCTGGCCCTAGGAACAATTGCTAAGAACAAGAGTCCAGTTTCTACTAGTGTGAAGAACCCTCACGGGTTGGTTGAGTGGGAAATCTCTTGTCAATCTCAGGTACTAGGGCAGGTGATTGGGTAGAGGAGAGGGAAGGATAAGGAAAGAGACCCGGTTTTACTCGATACCAGCAGGTTGGCTTTATGGCTCTGTAGTATTCTCATTTACATAATTGAAATAATGCAATGTGTTAGTGTGTGAAATATATGTAAAACTACTTTGCCATTTGAAACTATTCTGCACTTAGTAGATAATAAATACTATTAGTACTAATAAACTAGTAAATACTAATAAACTAATAAATACTATCAGTACCCTGAGTCCTTGGTATATAACTCTAGGACAGGGAAATTCACATATGCTTATAGAAGTTCTACTATGTTCTCACTTATTTACAGTTACTGTCTTAGTCCATTTAGGCTTCTATGACAAAATACCATAAATTGAGTGGCTTAATTCTCACAGTTCTAAAGTCTGGAAGTCCAAGATCAAGGATCCAGCAAGTTGGGTGCCTGGTGAGAGCCCACTTCTTCAGAGATGACATCTTCTCCCTGTGGCCTCACGTGGTGAAAGGGGAGAGGGTCTCTCTGGGGTCTTTTTTATAAGGGCATTAATCCCATTCATGAGGGCTCTGCCCTTATGACCTGATTATTTCCCAAAGGCCCCAACTCCTAAATCACCACTTTAGGAATTAGAATTTCAACATATGAATTTTGGGGGGGACACAGATATTCAGATCATAGCAATTATTCATAATTGTAATCCAGGAATAACATTATTTAAAATAATAGATCCATATTTGCAATAAAAACATTTTTAAATCCTTCTAAACATTTCTAAGTGGTTATCTCTGCTCCAGAAAATAGCTCTTATTCAAAACTGAAAGATCCAATTCGATGAGCCTAAAAGTATGGTACTCAAAGAATATATGTTATTTAAACGTAAACACCTAAAATCTGCTTTAGTTATATTTTTCCCTCAATTGAATCAAGGATTCATCACGGACTTGGTTCTGTGACACTGGTGAGTAGCTTTAGCTGTTCTGCACCATTGACAATGCACCTATAAAATATCCTAATCGAACTGTTCCTTGTCTCTCGTGGGACAGAATGAGAAAAGATGAGATCATATCTGTTGTTACTGATCCTAGAATGTCACAGACAAAACAGCTAGATAAGCCCACAGTTCTGATATCTTCAAGGGTAATTATAATACCTCAAAATACCCTTTTTTAGTTTATTTTCTTCCAACAAAGTTAAGTCCAAATTTCAGTTGATAAGGCAGCTTAAGAAATGCCCACTAACCCTGCCGTCTCGTGGTGTTGATGAAGCCTGCAGATCTGGGAAGCTCAGTGGACAGCAGCTGTTCTGTCTTGAAGCAGCAGTGTTAATACATCGACCTGGACTGAGCTCCCTCCTTCTTCTCTGGTTCCAGCCCCCCTATACCTACTGTTCTGTGAATCACACTCAACCCTAATTAACCAGAACATGAAAACTGCATTCTCAACAGCCAGACAATGAGGGCAGTAACTTGACTTTGAGGTCCAGCCCTTCAGGGCAGTATCCCAGAGTGCTATATCTCGGACTTCCTCCTGATTATAATAAACCAGGCTGAGGAGCTGCACACAGACTGTGTCGAAGCAAGAGCCAGCAAACATAGGAGGTTTCCCAAACACAGTCATTAGGATTTCCTGCCTTAGGAAGAAAGGCCAAGACCTACAGAAATAGAAGAGTAAACAACTGAAGGAGAGATTCCTCATGGCTGGTGGTATTGTAGAAGCTACCGAACTGAGGGTTACTAATAATTGTCTTCAAATTGTATTTAGGGAAATTTTAAACAGAAAAATTGGGCAATTTGCTGTTTCTGTTTCTTGAATCTGCATTTCTTATTGTTGTCATCAATTTTTTTTATTTTTATAGCATAACTCATATAAGAAATATCCAAGTGAAGTACAGAGCTGAAAGTTCCAGTGGGAAAATGCTGGGAGAGGAAAAACTAAGAAACCCAAATGTCTTTAGATTTCTGTCTAAGGGGTTTTTGCCTCTGACGACCCACTTCCCCAGCAAGGAGCCTCCAAGCCCAAGGGAGTGGCAGCTTTAGGAGAAGTTCAGGGTGCAAGAAACTGCCAGCCTTCTCCTGTGAACAGGTTTGGCTTGCAGGTGAAAAATGTCATAACTGTGTCAGGGACATACTCTTAGAGAATTGCCAATGTACTAAGAATCCACTTCACTTTCTCTCCCCAGCCCAACCCGGTCAAGCATTCAGCTGGCGCACAAGAGAGACAGCTGCTTCTTCCTATTGTACCCCAGTCCTGATATTTCTAAAGCAACTTGTTCTCACTTTCTGGCACCCTTGCTTCCCTATGTCACACCTTCCTGTGGGCAGGGAAGCAGCAGTGAAGGTGAAACTCTTGGTGGTGCTAGGTTGTCATTTATAGTGCTGAGTCCCCAACCCACAGCCACTGGACATCCATCCAATGGCTTCAAGTTTTGATCTCTTCTTGTGCCCACCTGATCTGAGGTATCGCACAGTGTCTTCTTGAAGATTTGTCTTAAGTCCCTCCCTGTTCCCTGCAGAAGGAGATGCTGAGAAAAAGATGAGGGTGCAAGCAGTTTATTTGGGAGATGATTGTGGCAAACATTGGTGGAGGTTGGGGTGGGGTGTGAGACAGGGAAGAGAAGGCAGCCGATAAAGAGTTAATAGCAAGTAAATTATCACTTGCAGGCAGCTCAAGTTTTATCCCCCTGGGGAACTCCAGGAGGACTCCCCAGACCACGTTTCAGAGGACACAACCAAGGGGTAGGGGAAGTGGGGTATTGACACCCTAACCCCATCAGTATGGGTTGAGAGCTCTTGTGAAGGAGGCATTAATTCCCTGGCATTTCTGGTCCACTGCACAGGAGGACAAACCAGTCTCTGATGGCTGGAGAAATACAAGGGTTGACCATTGGAAGGTGGTGTTGTTCACCAAAGTGGAATGGGTCAGAGATGTATCTCTGGACATTGAGTTTCTGCCACGCGATGGAAAGTGCCTTGCTGGTGCAACCCATGCTGCCTTCTGCCCCACTGCCTCTCTTGGAGACAATTAGCTGCATCAATGACTTCTTCTTGAGTTCCCCTCCTATAAAATTATAGTTGATATGGGAGAGGGCTACTTCCCCACTAGGTTTATAATTCAGGTATAAGACTCCCCAAAGTGTGGTCACACTCTCAATCTTCCTAGAAATCTGTCTCTAGAATCTGAAAATAAGCTTCCTAAACTGAATTAAATGAGTTAATTCGTATGGCACCAGCCAGGGTCCCAACCACTCATGTCTGTCTGCTGAAAGTTGTCTAGGGTCCTGTACAGAGACAGCCTCAAGATGAGTTGCTGACTTCCCTGGTGATTCTCTGAAGGAAGTGAGCATCTTCTATCTCTTTCTTTTAAGGATCTGAATCCCAGTTTCAGAGGCCTGATCCTTGGTCTCAAAGTCTGTGGTAGTATTCTCCCCTGGAGTGCGTCAAACACTCTATCAGAGGTGAGCGTGCTGCCTAGACCGCCACGTAGCCCGCATTTCCACATTGCCTTGTATTACTCTCTAATTATGGTGTGGGTTTCTGAAAGGTAGGTTTGCTTCTCGTGTATCTTTGTACTTGCCAAGTACAACTTTTGACACTTACTCAGAACAGGCAAAAGCATAAAAACCCAGGGTCCCACCCACATGCATGTGGTTCAGGATCATAGCTGGTCCTGTCATGTCACCAGGACACAGAAGCCACTGCTGCATCATCTCCCTAAACACTACCATGCTTCTGAGGGGACAGGTGGGGTAAGGGCTACTCAGCTCTGAAGCTCACATTTATGACATGGGAAGGGCAGAGGTCAGCCAGATGGTGCCTAAGGACAGAGAATGGCACCAGAGTCTCCTATTTGCAGAAGGGAGGAGGGCAAGAGAAGAAAGAGGGCTCCTGGGACACCTCGGCAGCTCCAGGGTGTGCCGTTCCACTCTGCCCCTGAACCTCAGGGTGGAACTTGGTAGACACTGCTGACATGGTGTGGGCATTTCGCCAAGGTTTTGAAGAAGGTGGAGGCAACAGCAGCCATGACCTGGTGCTCAGGACCCAGATTTTAAAGGAACCCTGGAGTCATGGGGTCCACGTTTGTCACTTTTCAGAAGAGAACATGAAGGCTCAGAGGCAGTCAGACAGTAACATGCTCAAGGTCACATATCACTGGTGGTCGTCCACAAGGAGACTCTTGCTGTGGGAGATGCTGCAGGGCTGCCAGACCTCCCCTTTAGGGGGGGATTCATAAAGAGTCCGAATCCTCTAAATATAAACGTGATGTACCAGATTATCACAAAACAATCATTTTCTTAAGTATATCATTTACATAAAGACATCCCTGAGACTAATCTCAAACATACTCACATGTGTGCGCACACACACACACACACACACACACACACACACACATTGAGATCCTCTTCCCAGTATCTTTCCAAGGAACTTGAACACAGCTCCCTGCCCCTCCATTTGGGTGTGTTAGGAACAGTCCCCGAGATGGCAGACGGGCCAGCATGTGTGGGAATGGCCAAATTCACCCTGTTCTTTTTATTATTATTATACTTTGTTCAGTCATTCTACATTCTGGTATTTGGGGGAGCGTCTCTCTATGACTACCGCTGTAAAAAGTGCCAAGATACATAACAATATCCCCAACAATACAATGCTGTCTACCTTTGGGAGTTTGATGACTCGGCAGCCAACACCAGACTCTATATTCATGAAGCGGGTTCAAAGGTCCAAAGCAGAGTATGATTCAATGCTGGGACAGGCAGGCAGCACTAGAGGAACTCGGGGCAGGTGAGCTTCCTGGTGCATTGAAGTGGAGTAGAGAAGAAGTCATGGAAAGGAGGAAGATGGCAGACCAGGAAATTTCCACTTTCACAGAGGCAGAGGCAAAAATGGGTTCTGCCCATCCCATAGCCCCAGGCATGGGAAGAGGGAAAAACTGGAACCTCAGGCCAAAGTCAGGGCTCCCAAGCAACACATGGGGTTAAAGTGGAGACCTTGCATGTCTCAACCCTACTCCCCAGTGGGGAGAATCAAGCCGTGTGCACTGAAAGTTAAACAGTAGTATCCTACCTGTTCATTACCTCAGGCAGAGGCTTAATTAACACAGAACTATAAAATACAACACAGAGTTCCTCAAAGGATAATGTTAGGTAGTAATTTTCAACTTGCATGGCACTGGGTTTAGAAACTTTATGAAGATTTATAGAAAGCGTAAAGCGCTGCTACAACTATTAAATGAGAAAATCTAAATCTTGAGAATGAGTGGCAGGGGAGAATGGAGAAATTATAAATCTGCCAAATGTTTGAGTCAACATCATATGGGAAGACAAATTGAAAACATCTGACTGTGAAAAACGTGGTCACAGAGTGACATGAAAGCTCTTGGTTAAGATGGTAGAATCTAAACAGGTGAGAATCACTGCATGGGCAGGTTCTTTTTGCCAAATTCACACCAGCCCAGAAAGGACATTTTTCTTAGTAGACTATATGGACTGGTGAAAAAGGGCCATACATAAAATACAAATCAAATAATAAAATGTAAAAACCATACATAAAAATCTGAACAAAAAGTTAAATTAAAAAAAGAAAACACAGAATCTGCTACAGACATTTCCTAATACGAAGTCATTTAGTTGATTGATAGAATTCTCATTTCTTATCTAAGCATTGGATATTTTATAGAAGTGACTTCCATTATAATACATTCATCCATGTATATCTGCCCTACAAAATCCTCATCTTGGCAATACTTCTCCATTGTAAAACAGCTGTCAAAGGTGCCAGTGAAGTCTTCTTCTGCAAAACGCACCCCGTCTTTCAGCAGGACACGCATGACTGAATCACATTGCAGGGAGAGGTTTATCCAAGTGAGGCCTGGAAGAGAAAACAAGCTGGCTCATTCTTCTACTCTGAACCAGTTTTCCCTCCTGTCACCACCTCCCCACTTTCCTGAATGACTAGTTGTCCTTAAGAACACGTTACCAGCACACACTTTAGGATTTAAATTCTAAAGTTTACAGACTATAAAATTTAGAGAGATCTGATGAGAGTAGGATATTGCTTTCTTTTTTCCTTGATAAAATGTTCGAGTGAGGCCAGGCGCAGTGGCTCACGCCTGTAATCCTTGCACTCTGGGAGGCCAAGGCAGGTGGATTGTTTGAGCTGAGTTCGAGACCAGCCTGAACAAAAGCAAGACCCTGTCTCTACTGAAAATATAGAAAGAAATTATCTGGACAGCTAAAAATATATTAAAAAATTAGCCAGGCATGGTGGCACATGCCTGTAGTCCCAGCTACTCGGGAGACTGAGGCAGGAGGATCGCTTGAGCCCAGGAGTTGGAGGTTGCTGTGAGCTAGGCTGACACCACAGCACTCTAGCCTGGGCAACAGAACAAGACTCTGTCTCAAAAAAAAAAAAAAAAAAATTCAGGTGACAAATTTTAAGGCAGAATGAGAGGCAATCTGACAGGTAAATGCTGTGTAGCCATCTCAAGGGAGATGACTTGTTTTCCAATAAGGCAGAAATAACTAAATGACCTATTTAAATTGGTGTGGAAATTTTGAGATGAAAATACCAAAAGAGGAAATGATGGATGTAGTTATCATACAGGAACATACAAATCACCTTAGTAATCAAGTAATCCCCACCTCCCTCCCCCTCGCCTAAACGGATGAGAACACTGAGGGTCAGTGACGTGAAGTGACTCATGCTGACACAAAATGGATTAGCAGCAAAGATAGGGCCAGAACTCAGCCCTCTTAATCTTTAATGCATTTCCTCACTATACTGTGCTCTTTGATAAGCTGGAATGAAATCCATCTCCTATGGTTTGAATGCTCGTCCCCTCCAAAACTCATGCTGAAATTTAATTGCCATTTTAACAGTATTAGGAGATGGGGCCTTTAGGAGGTGATTAGGCTGTGAGAGCACCACCCTCATGGGTAGGATTGGTACGGATATGAAAGTGTGACTTCCAGCCCCTCGTGCCCTTCTGCCATGGGATGATGCAACAAGAAGCTGATCCCGCAGTCTTGGACTTCCAGGTCTCCAGAACTGTGAGCCAATAAATTTCTGCTCAATTTAAATTACTGAGCCTCCATTCTTGTGATACTTCACTTAGTGGAATGGGCTCCACCTCTATCCAGGGTGATACAAGAGGTGCTAGATCACCATTGTTTTTTGTGGCTGAGTAGAACTCCATGGTACTACCACATAGTACATACTACTACATACCACATTTTATTAATCCACTCATATATTGATGGGCACTTGGGTTGCTTCCACATCTTTGCAATTGTGAATTGTGCTGCTACGGTATTAATTGATCAATACTTATGTGCACATATAGTAATAACATTCATCGGCTGTCGGGCAGGGGGCGGGGGGAGGAGGGGATGGACATATACACTCCCAGTGGGTGCGATGCGCACTCTCCAGGGGATAGACACGCTTGAAGCTCTGACTTGGGTGGGGCAAAGACAATATACACAGCCTAAACATTTGTACCCCTGTAATATGCTGAAATTAAAAAAAAAACCACTGAGCCTCTGGTATTCTGTTATAATAGCACAAAACGGACTAAGACACCACGCAAATTTCAAAATGATTTGAGCTATTCGAAATCAAATCATTTCTTCTCCTGTCATGTCCCCATCTCTGTATTGCCCCACCCAAATTTTCCTAAAGCACAGACCTGATCAGTCCATTTCCTTTTACGAAAACCTGTAAGTGTATTTGGACTGATGGAGCAAAACCCCATGGGCCGGTTCCTCACTAGCTCTTCCACCTGTCGCAGTGCCTTTCCAGCCACAGCCACTCATTCCCCTGAATAGTCCCCACCACGGTCTCCCCTGGGGAAAATCCCACGTGTCCTTTAAGGCCAGACCACGTGCTGTCGCCTCCTTCAGGAAGGCTTCCAGGACTCCGGGGTCTGCGACTGCTTTATTTTCTGCTTTTCTTGTTTCCCTGTATCAACTTTTATTGCCAACTGCACCTGCTAGTCTGATAGTTTTTTGAAGGAAAATCCCTTTCCTACTCATTTTACACCTCCAGTGCTTTGTACAGTGCACATAGTAGGTGTTCAGTTAAAAACAATTATTGAATAAATATGTGTAGTTTAATTAAAACTACAGCAATTCCACCCTTCCTCACCCAAGAATCAGTAAATTCACATAAAAATAATCCACAGTGGGGTCTTGGTTAGTAGACAAAATAATCTGCCAATTGTCTGTTCTTTATTACAAATGTGTTTTGTGTGCTGTCTGCATCACCCGATTCTCACAGTAAAAGTCTCAGTAACTGGGAATTTAAAGTCAATTTTAAACTCAAAAGTGACATACATTTCTTAGGGAAAAAATACACCATTCCACACTAAATTCCACAGCTAGACAGGGGGTCATGGTTTGTTAGCATTCCTTCATTTCAGTGACGCCACGATGCCACGGACGTGTTCTGTTGCAGAACTTAGCGAATGGCATCGAATACAGTATATGCTTCTGAAATTGCTTATCAAACATTTAATATGAAGACATGTGCTTTGAACAGTTTTGGGAGGGAAATACCAGCTAGAGAAGGGAGTGGGAGGTTGTGGTGGGGGCTGTGTGCTATGTTGCCAACCTAATATGAAGACACAATGCTGCCGAATTCAGCAGTTGGACTTCTGGGGGTATCACCCTACTGGTGCATCCAGTCCGTGCTTAATAGATGCAGGTGGCGGACAGCACCACCCCTCTCAAGCTGCACAGGAAGTCTAACAGAGAAAGCGTTAGGACCCCCATATCACAGTTGGTCACTTCTGTCATACGCATTCAAGGCGGAAGACAAGACCCATAAATCACGGCCAGGCTGGTCCTATTCCTCTTTTTTCCTTTTTCTCCTGCTTGATAATCTTATTACTCCCAATTTTCAGGTGCCCAGCCTGAGAATCATTCTTGTTTTTAACTGGATGTTTGTCCTCACAAATTAGCTAATAGAGTTTTAAGGTATAATCACTTTATACCTTAAAAAACAATTTTTTTTAGTGCAGTAAATCCAACCCTTCCTCCTGAAGTATTTCGAATTTGAGATACTCCTTAAAATGACAAAAGAAAGAAAGAGAAAGAAAAGAGAGAGAGAGAAAGGAAAGGAAGGAAGGAAGGGAGGGAGGAAGGAAGCAACCATAAACCTTCAAAGCCCAGCAAGATAAGGTTAGAATGGTGTACCGGCAGCTGTCTGGAGTTACTATGTTAAATTGGGGTGATTCAGTCCATCCTTCCATGAGGCATATGTTGAACATGGAAAGTGGGGTTGAGAAAAGCACTTCCCAATAAGGAATGCTCGTGGGCAGAGCACTACTACCGTCTGTTGCCCCGTTCTGTAGGGACGTGAGAAACCAGAAAATGAAGACTTGGCTTTGTCACTTCTGAAAGGTTGCCAAGGGCTGCATCATCTTCGGAGGGCTAGGTCTGTTGTTCTGCCTCACCCAAATAAATGCTCTCAGTGGCGCTTGTAAAGCCAGAGCTCTCAAGCACTCTTTCCTCCCAAGTCGGGCAGGCTAGCTAGCTGCATCCAGCCTATTGTAATCCACCTGACTCTGCTTGCAAACGCCTTCCACCTAGCGCGCAGCACGGCAGAAAAAGAGCTCCCAACAGATCAGCTCGAGGGCTGCACTGTCAAGAAATCATTTCCCAAGGGTCTCATTTTTTTTTTTTTGTCCTTCATGAGTTGTTTTTTCTGTAAAAGATGACTCCTCTGTAAAAATATGAAATGGTCTGATTAAAATATTGCTTTTGAATGCTGCATTAGAGACTTATGCAAATTTCTCTCCATTTTTCTCTGACAGTTATTATCCACCAGACTTTGAATCATACAGCTCACCTTGTGCCCTGCACTCTTCCTCCCGGGACAGTGCACTCGTCACAGACCATTATGACCTGTGTGTGTGTCTGTGTAGCTCAAATTTAATCATTTGTTCTTAAAAAACAAATAGCCTCAGTCCAGTGTTTAGTCTTAACCACAGAATAGAAACAGTAAGCATTAACGTTTATATATATATATATATAAACACTCACAAAATAATAATATTCTGATATATTGCATCTTTCTTCAAAATACCTCGAAATATTTCTAAACCATTTTCTTATTTATTATCAAAAAGTAAATACTAACACATTTTTGAGGATTTAAATAAAAGCTCCTGCTTTAGGATTATTGGCACTCTAATTTTAATCAGTCATTGATTCTGTTTTTTCAACATTATGTTTCAGAATGTCTTCATATAAAAGCATAACAGTGTATACAGATTTTTTTGGCCTATGCCTGGTTCTTCTTGATAAATGATATTTACTTTCTTTGAGACAAATAACCACCTCTCTCAAACTTCAATCTTTTCTAAAAATTCATTCATACAGTTTGTCTCAGACTTAATTCTACCTGGGCTGTGGTAGTTCATCCTCCTTGCTCCTGAGAAGGCAGATCGTCCCCACCCCCACATGGAAGGAAGGTGGGACTCCAGTAGGTAATTAAAGGTAGAAAGAGCAGGCAGAGTCCAACCCACGAACCCGTGGAGCCCCGTGAGCCTGGCTCCTACCCTCCAGTCAACTCCCTTGTTTCTCTGGTGAGTTTCTTTGCTACTCTGTGTCAGTTTCCTTATCTGCAAAATGGGTTGATTCCACCCCTCTTCAAAAGGTTTGAACTGTGTAATTACTATGTGCTACATAGATGAATAAACGTATTCACCTTTTGCCAGTCTGATTTGCTGCAGTTTTTTCTGACTCAATGGAAAAACTCTTTTCATTTCAGTTACATTTTAGTGGAGACGCTAGGCACACAGCAGTTTGAAATGTTAAAGGACCCAAATCTGTAATTTACCAGATTCCTTTGAGACTTTTTTCAACTCTTCCATTCTTAAAAAGCTCTTACCTCTTTAGGTTTTAGATAACTTATTTCTATTGTTATCTTCTTGTTTTTATGTAGTTTTTTAAAGATTCAATTAATTTTCTTCCAGTTCTAATGTATCGTTATGTATGTCTGAAGGAGCAAGTCTGCACTGATTTTTTTTTTTCAAAATGCTCATAGTTTTTACACCATCATAAATAGAGTGTGGATGATCCCACATTTCTCCATTGAATTGTGATGCTTCTTTTACAACATATTGAGTTCTTATATATAAGAATCAGCCTTCTGAGAGAATGTTACTTCTTCCTCTTTTGAAGCCATACAGTATCATATATTTTTATCTTTGTTATATTTCTCTAAAAACTTGTCTTATGCCCTCTTCAAGATTGTAACCCTTTCCAGGGTGTGGGGCTATGTCCTTTTGAATCCCTTATCATCACTCCAACATTTAGGCACTAACTCACAATACGTTGTTTGAGCTGGATTCTGACAACATACGCCAAGACACCCACGAGGACAGAGCCAGGGAAAGGCAGATGCAGAAGAAAGGCTTTAACCAAAAGAGTCAAGGCTGCTTCATGGGCCAGCCTAGAGCACTGTCTCGAGGCTTCTGGGGAGGGCTGCCCTTACCAGGGTGTCCTGCATGGGGGCCTACGGTAACCTATGCTCCTGTGACCTTCCCGGCTCTCCCCATCGCGCTGGACTTGATCCTCCCACGCCAACCTTCCCATCCGAACCTCAGTGGCAGTCCCAGTTAGGACACAAGGCAGAGAGCTCAGTGCAACACTGATGCCCTCAAAGCCACCACAATTGCTTTTTTCCCCCACGCTATATGTAACTAGAGTAAGAGATCATTCCACACTCATTAAACTTCATTTTTGAGCCATAGAGGTCCGATGGCAAGATGCCGCCTGAGTCAGGTCTACCATTCCTCATGCAGTGTTTATGAGCCATTGACTATTCCATCCCTTGGGAGAGCCTTTTCCTGCCATAGTCTCATGTGCCTTGGCATGTGCTATCTCAGAAAGGATATTTGTCATCCTTTCTGGCCAGAGTTACCTTCAGCTGTTAATATCAGAACCAAATTTCTTCGTCCCTCATAAGCTTTGGTATAGAATGATGGTGCACAGCCTCAATTCCCCTTTTAAGAAAACTTTTTGATGTCCTGAGTCCCAGAAAGGGTAACCCCGCTGGGCAGCTCGGTAGCTTGCTCTCCTCCTCAGTCTCGGAAGCGGCGACTGCAAATCGGCGTCCCACCTCTAAGGTCACGGAGAGTGCGCCCGGGTGGAATGGCTGTGGCGCACCCTCGATCCCGCTCCTCTGTCCTTGGAGATGGGAAGTTGTTGAGCTGTCTTAAAAATGCTTGCGACAGTACATTGGAATTTGAAAAAAGTGAAATGGTTTAGGAAAAATAGAGTCTAGTGGGTCTATGTTTGAATCCAGACTGTGCCACATTGGGTTACAGACTTGGACCGGTTATTTAACCTCTCTGAGCCCTGGTCTCTGAATCTGCTAAACAGGGTAATGGCTACCTTAAAGGTTCATTATAAAGATTAGTCGTATGTGTTTGAAGTGCCTGGCCCTTTGTAAGCTCTCAATACGATGTGGTTATTATCAGGATTGGAGTAAGCAGGGTTTATTTAGGATTCTCGGATGGTGTAGGCAGAGATCAGTGAGGGAGAATATCAGGTTTTTCCCTGTGTGTTCCCTGCAGCAGGGCCAGAGTGAGGACACGGGACTGTGTGGGCCATTGGGTTGCTCCAGCAGTGGCATCTTTCTGACATTAGGAAGGGTTAGTGTAGCATTTGATGGTAAGAACCAGAAATTATAGGCAACCTGGAGCCTGGCCAGGTTTGTGGGGTTACTATTCACCCCACCTTGCTCAGTGCACCTCTCAGGGCTGCTTCTCTCTAGGTGCAACGTTGGTGGTCAAGGCTGGTTGCAATGTGACAATGAGAAGAGGCAGCACATGTGGTCCCAGAGGGCTAGGACCACCTGGCAGAGTGTCAAAATCATAGGCTGTTTCCAGAGAAAAGGAAAGGGCAGCCCACATCCGCCCACCTTGAATTCTGGTGGCTGCCTGGGTAGAGAGGTAGAGAGCCATGCTTAGCCACTTGGCCTGATCTTTATTAATAGAAACTTTCGTAATGTCATCTGGGAGAAAAATAAAAACCCTGGCCAAAGAGGGTATGTATTTTAAGATGACACAGTTTATATTTAGCGACTAGGATTACGCGCCTTGGGAGACATGCAAGAAGAGGAAGTGAGATGAGAGCTGAGCGTCTGGCCTGGGCAAATGTCAGTCTCCCAAAGTGGCCATGCTTGTCACAGGCTCACACCAGTGCTGAGGAAGGCACCGAGGAATGTGGACACACAGAGCTCACCCAGAGCCAGACCTCCCACTGCTCCAGATGCTGAAGGACGATCACCAAAGTCAGGGCTGGCCCAGCGAGGGCGGGTGAGCCAGGTGGTGACGGACACTCACAGGACAAAATACCAGTGTGCTCACCAAGGAGTGACTTTGGACAACGTGAAATAAACTGACAGACGTCAGAGGATTGAGATGTAGCATGCTTTGCCTCTGAGGTACAGATTAATATTCTCCACCAAGTTGCTATAAGGACTGACATCATTGTTTGAAGAAGACCTGGAAAGGTGAGGTGCTAATTTGGCATACAACTATCACCTGTCTCTGGAGAGGGTACAATCTGTTCTTGGATAAGTTTTAAATTAAAATTTTATTACTGCTTCCCCTAGAGTTATCACTACAAAAGCAACAATGCCCACCCACATTGTTTTGAGCTGCTTACCATTTATTATCTCATTTTAGTCCCATAATATCCATGTAAAATTTGTTGGATAGCTTTTGACACTTTTACATCTAGAAAAGCTTTGGCATTTTTAAATCTAGAAAAATTGTATTAAAGTACAAAAAAAATCCCTTCCACTAAGAGCAAATCACTGTTAATATTTTTAGTGAATCTATTTTCATTATATTTCCATGCATACTCTAAGTATGTATGATGTGTAAAATGTTGTACACTGTTTTTCCAGCTAATATTATACCAGAGTGTTTACTATGCAGAGAGCTTATCTATGCAAAATTCTTTGCAAACGTAATTTTAAAGCTGCGAAGTATTGCATTGAGGAATGTGCCATAATGTACTTAATTCTCAACTTCTGGAACTTACTAATCTCCAAGATTTGCTGTTATGCTGCTTCAGTGAACACTTCTGTGGCTAAATCATGGTCTGAGGAGCTCACATACACAGACAAGAGACACCCGGTGCAAACAGCCAGCCGCTTCGTCCACGCGTGCTTGGCCAGTGGAAGTGGAGCTGCAGGGAAAGCACAGCTTTCCCTCGCACCTGCGTCATCGCAGAGAGGCGAAGAGAAGGAAGGATGTCCGCCCAGACAAGGAAAGAAACCAATCAGAGAATTATAGGCCCAGGTGTGTGCTTGTAATCATGCCAGATTCACATGCTTACGACTAGATTAAAACTAAGAAAAACATTGTAGACCATTTTTGACCAGTGGTTACCAAACTTGGTTGGCACAAGAGAACCACCTGAAGAGTTTATTAACACTAAGTCAATAGGTCTAAGATGGAGCCTGAACGTCTGTATTAAACAAAAGAAAGGAAAGAAAGAGAATGGAGGAGAGGGGAGGGGAGGGAAAGGCAAAGGAAAAATAAAAAAGCAGGTTGCGCTTTTGCTTTGAAGCAAACTTGCTAGCATTGCTTTGAAGTTATCTGGCTACTTTCCTATGATGATTGCTGACTTCGAAGAGATGATTACCAAATTCTATTTGTGTTTCAGTCCTGGGATGATCAGTGCAGCAAGGCCAATGTCACAAGGGCAGGCGGGCCAGTGGACCTCCTGTGTGGAGCGCTGGGGCCCTGGTGGGTCTTCTAGCAAAAGCAAGAGCCAGCAGATGCATGGGACATGAGGTGACCTGAACTCAGGTGTGGGCACCTGCTATGTAGCCCCTGACCCCACACATAGGGGACCTGCTGACCACATCCCAGGGGCCTCTCTGGATCCCCATCGGCAGCATCCACTTGCGCCAGGGATGTGGACAAGAAACTGGCCCTTTAACCCTGGCTTGCAGAGAAACAAGCTGGTAAAGGTTGGCTGGAGGCTACAGCAAACAGCTGGGTATGGCTGGAGTCAAGCTCAGCAGCATCTCATTAGAGGGTTTGGTGCCACACAGACGATTCCAAACACAGCAATGGTGAAAGGATTAGGGCATCTGCTGGAAAACATGGGTCAATCAGAAGTGTGTGGTTGGGAAGAGTTGTGTGAGGGTCAGCTTTCTGCTCTTTTAAAGATGACGTCGGGGTTTTCTGGGCTTATGGTCTCCTAACAACTCCCAGACTGAGGGTGTTCCATGTGCAGCCCAGAGGATGAAACCTCCAGATGCTGCTGCCTGAGGAGCCCACCTGGGACTGACTCACCAGCCGCATTTCTCTTCTTTGGACATCACGGCTCATCATGAAAAGAGGTCAGGTCTGCCTCTGTGTGCACACAGCTGGCAGATGATTCAGGGAGCAAATCCCAGCTCGCTCTCAATTCCCCAATTAGCTGGCCAACCTGGCCCCAGAGTTGGAATGCTTGCCTTGCCTTGGGTGGCTGTGAAGGGAAACAGATGCAAGTCCCTCTTGCATGGTGAGGCTCGCTGAGCACTCAGTGCACTGAAAGACAAGATCTCTCCAGGCAAAGTGGAATATGCTGGTCTTGCCTGGAAATGCACTGCCATGGCATTGACGTCACTCAGCACCAATAGCATCACTCCAGACTAAGCAACAGAGACCACGCTGAGACACACAGTTCAACAGGCTTTCCCTTTTGCAGCAGGCCATGAAAATGTCTGTGATGTCACATCCCCAAGAGGAGCATCTCTGCTTGGGTGATAGGGAAGGTAACAATGGGAGCCAGAGAGAAAGAATAGGAAGATTTATGTCACTGGGGAGTCCAGGCCACACTGGGGCAAGATCACAGGGTCACATGGTTACCACCATTCGACCTCCCCTGACTGAAAAAACCCGTAGTGTTACTTGGCAGGCGATTACTTGACATCCCATGAAAACTTTCCCCACTGGTTTAAATAGCAGGTTTTCACCTAAAACTAGCAGAGATGATAAGCTGAGCGTTCTCCTGGCAGGGGGAGTCTTCTCTGCATCCTCTTCGGGCCACTACGTTTGCAATTGTCTGCGGTTTCCGTTTACCCCGTGGTCATGCCGCAGGCATTGGGCTTTTGCCGTGTGTTTAGGGGCCCGACATTTTGTGTTCCTAGGACGTGGGTTTGGTTTTACCATCCTTTTCTGTGGCTCTAGGATTGTCTGAGTTTTTGTCTCCTTCTCTTCTCTCTCCCCATACCTTTCCCATCCCTAACTTCATTCCTCCATCACCCAACTCTCCCTGCTCACTTTTTATTCCAGGGATTTGCCTTCTTTAGAGTTCTGGTCTCCTCTTCCCCTTGTGCCTTCATGCTGTGGGGTCAGAACTGTGCCAACCTGCAGGAATGTTCTCACTTTAAAAGCCCATAATTGCAGACACGGTAACTACAAAGGCCAGAGTTATATACACACACGCATACATACATATGCACACATGTATGTGTGCGTGTTTATGTACTGTTGTATATATTACATACTGTGTGTGTGCACATACATACTGCTATATTATTATATACTATTTATATATATATTATATAATACATATATTAATAGACTAGTGAGTGGCAAGTAATATACCACAACACACATTAGCTATATTTATTATTGAAGACAAAAACATATGCTTTGGGGTCTTTCTATTATGAATACAGAACAATAAGAGGCAAATAAACATTATAAAAATGAGATTTTTTTCCCCTCTATTTTGTAAATGGGAAATGGTCTGCCTAATGCTACACAGGGCAGAGTGTCCACCACTACCCAGATAATAACAGAGTGAGAATCTCTCCAAACTAGACAGATTTGAAAGGGTGTCAGGAACTGAGATTGCTTAGCCTAAGGAAAACTGGAGGAAAGATATGACCACTGTCTTCAAATATTAAAAGCCTGACATGGGGAGGAGCAGTTATATTTATTTTGTTTGGATGTACGGGACAGAACCATGACCAGCTGGGTGGAAGTTACAGGCAGACTTGAATTTAACATACAAAGAACTATCTAATCATCAGAGTTGTGTGACGAGATATGGGCAGTTCGTATAGCAATCTCCACCAGTCGAAGTGCTGTGTGACTTTAAGCATATAACTTAAACTGTCTGTGTCTTCGTTTCCTCAGATGCAAAATGGGGATAATAACATCTATTTTTGAAGGACATAGTGAAGACTGAATTAATATGTTACAGCCTTTCAGACAGTGCTGGAACATGTGTGGGACTGATAGATGTGAGCCATTGTACAGCTGACCTGCAAAGGTGGAGGGGGCAGGCATTGTTATCTCATGCAGGATGGAAGTCAGCTCAGTTATCAAGCAAAACATGGTCTAAGGCAACCGATCATTACAACAATTGGGGTTACCTAACCTGTCACTTTGGCATTCCTCTGGTGTATCCCTCAACAAGTGAACTCTCCATAGGCTCAGTTCCTATTGGCATCGACTGTGTTGTGTGCATTTCAGGAGGCCTGCACAATGCCCAACAAACAGTGGGTCTTCAATCAATGTATGTTGTCTGGACACGTGCGGTGGTGCCTTCTCGTAGAAAGAGCATTGATATGTGCTCTATAGTTACAAGTATCTCCACACCCTTCTCTAATCAGGATCAGTAAAATCACAGTCTAAGTGCTTCCAGACAGAGTCATTTTAAATTTATTTCTAGCTCAACAGTCTCTGCAATTCAACTTGATTAAATACCACTCAGGTTTAATTGGAACTTAGCTGCAAATTAAGGGCAAAGAACCCATAGAACTGACTGCTCTTTAAATATCATTTAGCTCAGTATGTTAATAGTTCTTTTAGGGAGATGCCATACTAAGTAGACATTAAATTTTGGTTCAAATAGCAAAAACAAATAGTGTGTGGGCCTCTGAGTGTTTATTGTGATTATGCTATATGAGTAATAAGTAATAATTGAGGACATTAGCCATTACTGGCTTTGCATACTTCCTAAGCCCTCAGCCCATGAGCCAGGATAAACAAGCTCTGGGATGCCCTTCTTTTTCTCACATGGGCTCATGAGTAAGCGTAAGGGAGAGTTATTCCCTCTCTAGACATTTGGTACCGCTCATTTACATATGGGTGTTGCTTTTATAATCCAGAAATCTAGAGTGTTTATAAGGGTCTGAAATTCAGTGTGGCTCTGTGCCCATAGAAGGAGCTAGAAGAAGAAAAGGACACATTTGTCCAAATATTAGACATACTATTATGAGAAAATTTGCCTTTTCCTGGGCAAAGACATAACAATTTGCAGGGGAAATAGCCACATGGCTCCTCAGATAGACACATGAGTTGAAAAGAGAGAGGAGAGTTGTCTCTCCCCCCATTTGATTTGGAATGTGCTCTTCAAATGTTTTCCTTAGACATTTTTACATAGGTAATGGGGACTTCGAGAAGGTTCTGCAGAAGACAGACATGACCAGATTTGTTTTTCCAGAAAGTTAATGCTGGCAGCACAATGAAGACTGGGCTAGAGGGGAGAATCAACTGGTGAAAAGGAGTAAGTTAGGATCCTAGTGAAATAATTCAGGTGTATAATGAAATGAAGATGCTTAATGAAAAATCTGGCAATTGGGGGAAAGACCAGATTTCAGGTATGGACCTGAAGTCGCAAGAATAGGATTTGTTGGCCCGTTGGCTGTGTGGGATGAAGGGGAAAGAGACGCTAAGATTAACCATGATGGTTAGAGGACTTGCGTGAATGATGACACTGCTAACCGGGATTTGGAACTAGAGGAAACAGGACCGGGGAATGATGCGGTGCGTTTCAGACCCGCTGTGTTTGAGATTGACGTGCAGCTCTTTAAATATGGTTGAGATCAGCAAGCTCATTGTCAGACGAAGACATCTGGAAATGCGGGTCTGGTACTCAGGCCATATGGCATGGCTGGGATGGAGATTTGGGAGCCATTTGAGCGCGACATTGTAGCATGACATTGAACTCACTGTTCCTAGCTTTCATGAAGTTTCTAAATCTTACATAACACATTTCACTTCCTAATATAAGGTACCTGAGATCCTGGAGAAAGTGACATTATTTTGTTCTTCATCTTCTCCATGTTTTAAGAATGAAAGTCCAGCAAAAGGCTCCAGTTGTAGGCAGAATAATAGCCGGCCAAAGATGTCCATATCCTAATATCTGAAAACTGGGAATGTACTCCTTTAAGTGGAAAAAGGGACTTTGCAGTTGTGACTGAGTTAAAGACTTTAAGATGGGGGATTACACTGGATTACCTGGGTGGGCCCAATCTAATCCACTGAGCCTTAAAAGCAGAGAACCTTTCCCAGCTGTGGTCACAAGATGTGACTGCGGAAGAACGTTCCAAGGGATGTGACACTGCTGGCTTTGAAGACAGAGGAAGAAAGCCATGAGCCAAGGAACATGGATGGCTTCGAGGACACAGCCTGCCACACTTTGATTTTAGCCGTCGAGACCCGTGTTGGCCCTCTAACCTAACAACTGTAAAATACACTTTTTAAGCCACTAAGTTTGTACTAATTTGTTACAGCAGCAATAGAAAATAAATACATCTTCTCAGTTGAAAAGCTTTAGAGCTTGCTGCTAAAAAGAAATAGTTTTTCTTTATCATCATTGATATTTATTAAGCTCTTACCATTGAATGATGTGTGTCCTATCTGAGCTTGGTTTCCTCAAATCCCAAGTGAAATGATGTTATCTGACCTAATGGATATGTTGTAAGAATTTAAATAAGAAACCATGTGGAAAAAGCACATCATAGACCATAACATGTTAGTGAGACATTAACTACTGGCAGTGAGATTTTTCTTGTCCTGGTCACTGGGGTAATAAAGCTAAACTCCTTTATCTCCAAGACTGTTCTGCATCTTTGGGAGGCGGAACTGCATTCACGGTGGTGGTCCTGGCAGCCGTTTGCCTAATGGTCACTTCCAAAAAGAGTCACTAAAGTTCTGAGGGGGAGAAATTATAGTCACGGGTGACTTCAAGGAGGAGATAATCTTTGAATGGACTTTGAAAGAAGTTTGGGACTTGATCAACAGGGGAGGGTGAGTAAAGACGGCAGGAGCCAGGCACCGTTGAAGAAACCAGTATAAGGAAGAAGTTGGGAATACTTTTGGGCAGTATAACTGGCATCAGTCATCACTGACCTTGACTGATAGTCTAAGAACTTTGGAAGTGATAGAAGCAGAGAGTGTGAAAAATCTGCCTTTGTTTCCCATGATTTCTCAGTTTTATGACACTTTTTGACCATTTCACCATTTATTATTAAAACTCTCTTCTGGCTTGCATGGCAGAGTTCACTCTTGGTTTTCTTCCCAGCCTTCTCTGCAGGTTCCTCTTTCTCTGCCTGCCTCTGCCATGCCTCATTCCTTAGGCTGTCGCTTTCCACTTCTTCTTTATGTTCTCCGTCGGGGGTCTCGGTCACTCTCCCGGTTCAAACACAGATTTGTGACCACGGCCCTGGACCTCTGGCCAGAAGTCCGAGATTTCCAGAACATCTTTCTGTGTTACCAGTCGCCTGCTGGACTTGTCACCTCAGCGTCCCATGGGGCCCTCAGACTCCACCCACCCACGATTTTGTCTCCCTCAATCGGTTTCTCCTAGTTTTTCTCACCTCCCCTGGCTGAGTGGATGTCGGTGTCATTCATTAAACCAGAAACCTTGAAGTCGACCTCCGTTGCCCTCTTTGTTTCGTGTGTCAGTTCCAATCACTGGGTCCTGTTGGTTCTGCTTTTCTTCACTTCTCTGACCCTGCCCCTTCTCCCCAAATCCACTGCTACCTTCTCGACTCAGGACTTGGTCATTTCTCACATGGACCTTTGGGCTGCATGTCTAATAGTCCTAAACCTCCTGTTAGTCTAGTTCTTTTCAGATATCCTCCACCCGAAAGCCATAGGGATCTATCAAAATAAAAATTCAAATATACTTCTCCCCTCTGAAAAGCCGTCCCTGGCTCCCTGATGCCTAAACATAAAGGTAGGACGACAAATAAGACCCTTTGTAATGCAGCCCTGTCCTGACTCTCACCACCGTATCCTCAAGTCCTGTGGGGTGCTAGACCAGCTTAAACCTCAGGCTCTCCTCTGCAGGGAATGCTCTTTCCTGCCTTCTTTCTCTTGGGAACACCTACATATCTTTTTAAGACTCAAATACTGCCTCCACCATAAAGCCTTCCATGACCGTCTGCCCTAAATATAATTGGCCACTCCCTTGTCGGGTTTCCACCTGACCCTTGTGTACATTTCTCGAGCAGAATCGACAACATTCGCATCACACTTGGTGGTTTGCATGCCCTTCTTCCCCTATTTCTCCACAAGCCTTTTGGGAGCAGAGACTTAGTCTTCAACATTTTGAAAACTCAGACAGAATATCTGGCACAGGGTTTGCAGCGTCCATCAGGAAGAATGAAAAAAAAGGAAGGCAGGGTGGAAGGATGCATGCAAAGTAGGGAGACAGGAAGGGAGGACCTGCGTGGCAGCAGTTCTTGAAGTGACAATGGATGGAAAGCAGGCGTCATGTTAGGAGTTTCTCCTGAAAGCGTGGGCACGTGGGGACGAGGCCTGGACAGCTCTGTGGCAGAAGTGAGCAGAAAGCACAGGACATGAGGGAGGCTGCAAAGGAAAAAAGGCCAGAATTTGGGGAAAAGAGCCAAGATTTGCTAGCCCCTCAGTGGTGGTCTTTAAGCACAAAAGAACTGTCTGAGAGTCATGCCATGAACTCAGAGCCCAATGTTCCAACCTCTGTGGTCTCTCTACTAGAACAACACATGGATTTTTCAAACCATCAAAAGGTAATTTAAAACAGCAGAACCATACATTATTGCTCAGTGAGTCACAAGGCCCTTCATTAAAATAAGTTTGTCACACATCTGGTCAATATTTAGACACAATGACTTCTGCATTTAGTTTTCTGTAGGACTGAGATAACTGTTTGCACATAGATGTCAGTAGTAGTTTGGATTTGTTTGTTTCTGAAAAATCAGCCACGTTGCAGTATCAGAGAAACACAAGGGCGATGCTTGCTGCCTCATTTACTGACGGAGGGCACCCCATCCCAGGCCACAGCCTCAGGGTGCACTCACGCAGCTTAATCCTGAGACAGCACTGCCACCGCGGCTCACTGTCCCCACTGGAGACTGCGCACGCCCAGGCCAGGCCCCTGGGCCACATGCTCATCTGCCCAAAAGATGGTGAGCTCCATCTCCTCTCACCCCGAGCCTAAGTCAGCAGGACTTCAAAGACCAGGCTCCTGTGGCACCTTCCCTGCCCGTCTGCCATGAGTGCTGCCTCCCACTCCGAGGAAGAAGCAGACCTACAGCACCGCAGAGACGTGTCTCAGAGAAAACCCACCACTGCATCAGGAACTAAAGCACCTCTGTGTTGTAACTGAAATGCCAGATAATTCTGAAATGAGCCTCTGATGAGCAATCTTGAGTCTGACCCAGATGATCCAGAAGCACAAACAAGGAAGGAGCTTGAAGTACAGGACGCAGAACTGGCCACTGCTGCCCTCGGGGACACCCAGGGAAGGTCAAGCTAGTGGTGAGACTCTGAGCAAGCTGCTTGTATTCTTTGGTAAGAAGATGACGAAAAAAGTGTCAACTTACTGAATTATCGTAAGGAGTAAATAAAGCTTTGCAGACAGGCCTGGCTAGCTCAGTCCTGGAACACAGAGGGACTTAATAAATCTTCCTTTTTTGTCTACCGTATAGCGCTATGGTTAGGAGTATGGACGCCAGAGCCAGACAGCCTAGGTTAGAATCTGGCTCCCCTAAACTAGCTATGTGACCTCAAGCATATTTCTTAACTTCTCTTCACCTCAGCTTTCTCATCTGTAAAATGGAGATAAGAATCATACTACTTCGATAGGATGTTGTAAGGATTAAATAAATTTCTGTACCCAATATGCTTAGATTAGTACTGGGTATATGCAAAACACACATTCCAAAGCTTAGCTCTTACCATTATTACCATCTCCCTTATGTAGGTGTGATTCGTTCGTGTATTAATAGTTTCAGGGAGCCAATAGAACATTACTACATCCACAGTACGTGTTCAGTATCTCCTGGTGATCTGAATGAAAGAAAGAAAGATTGAATGAATGGAGTAACATCTTTTCAACACTGGAAGTATTTCATAATGCATCATAAAGTTGTCATCCAGACAAAAGATATTAACATTCATTGAGGGGCTTCTATGCGCCATGCACTGTGCTGGGTTCCAGGACACCACACCTCACAGAGCAGACAAAGCCTCTGCTTCATGTCTTGCAATGCAGTTCTGGGAGGCTCGGCTATTCTCTAGTCTCTGTGCCTCGCTTGGCAAATGAGGACATTGAAGCCCAAAGAAAACCAGGCATTTCTGGGAGGCAGTCACTTGTGGACATGCTACTGTTTTTAGGACTCATGTCAAGACCCTGTCTGGTTAGTTGAGAGTGTCTTGTTCCAATGTCCTTCTCTGTATGTGAGGCAATATGACCTAGTGGGAAAAGCCGGGCTCACAAGTTAGACAAAACTCGGTTCTGCCAGGTGCCAGTCGTGCCACTGGGCGACACATTTAAACCCTCTCGGCTTCATTTATCCATGTGCACAGTGGAATATCAGCTGATGCCTCATCAGTTAGAGTAAATCTTCTCTTCGTGTTGCAGAGGTTACGCACTGAGAGCTGGAACACACATGCCGCATACAGCATCTGTACTATTTTTAATTGATTGAATTCATTACAGACACTTAACAATTGGGACATTTTCTCTAAAACCTAGATTTCCAGCTTCTTTTGACAATGAGAAGGTCCAGCAGCAACACGTAGCTGGAGTGAACAGGATGGGATGCGAGACTTGCAACGGGGCACGTCCCCGCCTCCTCCGTCTGCTTCTTACGCCTGCCCTGCCTCTGCCAGCGCTGAAGTTTGCAGGGCCTGCTGCGTGGGTGAGATCTTCATAGGGGAAAATTATTGCAAACAATCAACATGTCCCCTCACTGGTTAATTGTCCCTGGAAGTTTTGCTTCCGTTGTGGATATGCAGAATGTGTTTTCTCTAGGTGTCTTTTTCCTTTTAGCTTCATACAAGGTTTAGGAGGTGGGGGCGGTAAGATGAAGGCGTGGCAGTACAGACGCTTAGCCTCTCTGCGTCTTTTAATTTTTCAAGTCTGTAAAAATAGGGAGAAAAATAATACTTTCATGAAGAGATATTTTGAGAATTAAATGAATCTATGGAGAGAAGATTATTAGTATAGGGTTTGGCATATACTGAGCACATGATAACTGTTTGCTATGATTATTCAACGAGCTCTTACTATGTGCTAGGTTCTGCACGAGGTGTTGGTCAATAGGGCACAGTCACTCTGCAAGGACTTTCCAATCCAGAAGTGGACGATCTGCAAGAACAGTCCTGAGAAAGAGATGTCTGCATCTGGAGAGGGGTCAGTTCCCCGCCAGCAGCTGTTCTTACTCAGAGGCTGACCAGCTGCTTAGGAAGATGGAATGCAAGGAACTCAAGCTTCAGAAAGGTCCCTGAGGGTCTTCTTCATAAATTTTTTGCCTAGGCCGATGTCTGAAAGAGTCTTACCAACATTTTCTTCCAGAATTCTTAAGGTTTCACACCTTAGATTTAATTGTGTTATCCATCATGAGTTGATTTTTGTGAGAGGCAAGAGGTAGGGATCTAGTTTCAATCATCTGCTGTGAGTCAGTGGCAGGATTACGGGGTAAACCCACAACTAATGGAAGTGGAACACACTGTATGGGGGAGGAACACACTGGTAGCCTTGGCTTGGCTGGGGCAAACTCATTACATGTGACCAAAATGTTTGTATCCCCATAATATCCTGAATAAACTAGAAAAAAAAAAGGGAAGGTCCTTGGGCTGGACCATCGTTCAGGTTTCCTCTAACCCCAAGGGTCTCTGATTCTAAATGTCTTCCCAGAGACAGTGTTGAATGCCTACGTCCTAATTCTTAGCCAGGGAGTAGGTCGGGGAAATGGAGAGCAGCTCCGCCCTTGCCTTGATGAAAGTCCAGAGTCAGAGCCTGACAGGGAGCAGGCTGTGCCTGGCCTCAACGCTGCACACTGTCTTCTCCCGCACGGCGGTCCCATGCCGCGAGGCAGTGGCCTCTGTGTCAAGCAGGGGCCAACCACAGCTCCTCTTACCCTGATGAGCATACATGAGCATACACGGGTCTGCAAGAGCCTCTAACATGGTCTTGATCCTGTCCGCAACATTTCACACCTGCCAGTCATTGGGGTTTTGTTCACTCTAAAGTTATGGGGTGACATTGTGCTTAGAACAACATTTGATAAATGCGTTCCCTGAACCCTCACCCAGCAAAAATTCACTTAGAAAGGAGAGCCCAAATTTAGGAATGTGGCTTGATTACGGGTTGCAGCCTGGCTTGCAGTTCTGCCCCTTGTGTGTGCCCCACCCTTGGGAGCTATGACCGACAACAGAACATTAACTTTAGGCCACAAGAAAATTGTTCACAGGAGCTGCCTTTTAGTTCATCAACTTGGAAATTCCATCAACACGTAACCAACACGTAACCTCAAAATATGCAGGAAATAATAATCCCCTTCCTTTTGTTAGTCATCCAAGTATTTGAAAATACATGAATTGGAATAAAAAACACATGAAGACTTTTTGTAATTCATACCTCGTAATGTGTTTAATTAATTTAATTTGTAATAAATGTAATTAATTCATTTTGTATTTAATATCCACAAAAGATCCTCAGCATTGGTATACACGGGTCCCAAATCCTATTAACAAACCTCATAACCCATATAGACTGAATCAAATAATTTAGTGTTTGTTTCAGTTCTGCCCTTCAGTATTCTTCATGCTTTGTAACTCTTGGTTTTGACTCCTGACCTAGATGAAACTAGTGTCTTAAAGGTGGGAATTATATCAGCCCATGACACTCACTTCATTCTTATCACAATAATAACTAACAGTGATTAACCACTTTTTAGGAGCTGGGCACTGAGCTAAGAACTTTGCATACATTCTTTTACTTAATTGAATTTTTATCATGAGTGGTGAAATAGTTATTACATTACATTACATTTTCCAAAGAAAGAAACTGGAGCTGATAGAAGCTAAGTATTTTGACCAACTTAAGACTGCTGCTAAATTGCAAAGCTGGCACCTAAACCCAGGTGTGGGGGATTCGAAAGCCTACCCTCCGACTCTGTTATGCTGTCTCCCACCCATGCTGGACCCAGAGTAAGTTTTCCGTAAATAATTGAATGATGATTACCCAGGCAGTTTTCTTGCAAGAAAGCCTACTTTCAATATCTGTTTATCGAGCAGATTACAATGGGCAAGAGGAGTCTTTGTGATTGTATTTCTTGGAAGACCAGGATTTAGATTTTTTAAAAAACTGTTGAGATCATTATGTGCAAAGAATCTTCATTTAGGAAAGCTTATAAGTTGGATATTGTAAAAAATACATTTACCCAAATAAAAATGCTCCATGCGGTTTTGGTTTAGAAAGGTTGAGATTGAAACGCAATGTGTTGGAATGTATTTGGGGCTGGGGAAGGGTGAGGTGGTGAGGAGGGGAGATGAATTTACAGAATACCCTTCTGAAGTTTATACGGATTCTATTATCTGTTCTTTCTTCTTCTTTTTTTTTTTTTTTTTTTCAGAAAAAGAGAAAAAACAAACTAAAATGGGACCACGGACTGTTCTATTCTGCCTTGAACTTTAGGGGCAAATTGTAAGCATACTTTGAATATATTTTCGTCAGGGCCTATGAAATATGGCCAAGTTCATGACACTCTGAGACTGTAAGTATATTGCCCTATCTCCCCTTCATGCAGAACAAACAGAAAAGAAACTAGGTTTTTTATTTTTTTTTTAGCTATATATTTTGGATTTGTTGAATTGGCTGTTTTTCAAATCTTGAAAGTAATGCTTTTTACATTATTTTTGGAACCTCTTTTAAAGAGATCTCACCACTTAAAAATAACATTTTAGGAGGGGCAGAAAAATGCTAATGCATTGTTCTTGACTCTCTTGACTTGCAGGTTTTCAGAGTTTGTGGTGCCCATGCCTGGCCCACGCTGAAGGGTCAGAGGGATCCTCTGGGTTACAGCCCTTTGGCGCAGCAGCCACATCTAGCACAATGTTGTAAATCCCTGGAATAAGAGGCCATTCTATGGGTGCTCCATTAAAAAAAAAAGTTATAGGAGGAAACAGGAAAAAGAAATTTTAGAAAAAAGTCAAAATTTTTAAGCCAAAGTGAAAGGAAATGAGAAAGGAAGTGGGGAAAAGGAAAGTAACAAAGCCACCAGCATCTCCTGTCCATTGAAGTGAGGACAAATGTGGGGGACACAGGGCATCTGGAGAACCGAGCTTGAACTGGGGACCCCTGACTCTCACACAGACTTATCCTGTCTGGGCAAGTGAAAAGGTGGTTGAGAAACCTTCCAGATGCAGAAGGAAGCTCTAGTATCTCTCTTATCAACTATAAAATGCCTGGGAAGAAGGTTTCAACCTAACAGTGCAGTAGAGCCTGGAGATTTTATGTTATATTCACAGTTTTGACCATTGAAAAGCAAAGATTTGTAGCATGTATTAGATAATTTGCTGAGCAAAGAATCTTAATCAAGGGTTTGAAGTTGGCAGACAAAAATTCATTCATTCACTCATTCCTTCATTTTAGAAATATTTATTAACTGTCTACCGGGTCCCAGGTAATGCGACAAGCACTGAGGTCACATCTATGAACGAGACATAGTCTAGATTCCCAAGGAGCTCCCTTCCTGAGGGGGAGAAGCCTTAATATATGAGCATGGTTATGCAAAGCGATGAGACGCAGGACAGCAGAAGCACACGGTCAATGTGGCTGGGGCCCCAGCCCCGCTGTGAGGGTCCCCTGTGAGTGAGGTAGCACATCTCGATGAAGCTTTTTGTTCTTTGTGGTTAACAGAGAGGTAAATGCAATGGAGTAATTTTTTTTAAACTCCACACATGTATGTTTATGCATATAAAATGACCTTGAACAGAAAGGTAATGATATTGAGGTATTTAAATATTTGGTGATTCTAGTAATTCTCTCTTTATATCTCAATAAATGTCACATTTTTATTCTAATTAGTAACTACGAGGGAAGAATTAACACAGCACGTCTAGGTGCTCCGTCATTGCATGTCCCTAGGGGAGGCTGACAGCTTCCGGTGTTCTTCATGCCGCTGACTGGTGATACTGTGCATGCCTGGGGAAGGGGGCAAGCTGTACATGGCAAAGACTCGCCAGGATCTTTACCAAGATTTATGATGTACCTGGTTGCATTGTTGTGGTCCTGGTTTGGATTACCACAGCTAGTCATGTAGCAGGATGTGCCTACATGACCAGCCCACCACAAAAGCCTCAGCCCCTGAGACTGGGATGGGCTTTCCTGGACAGAGACCTTCTGCACAGGTCCCTGCAATTTATTTCTAGAGAAAAAGCATGTCTTGTGTGGCCCCAGAGGGAGAAGGGTTCAGAAGCCTGTGCTGGACCTCCCTGCACTCCACTCAATGCATACCCTTCTCCGCTGCTTTTGCTCTTATCTCTGCTGTAATAAACCTTAGCTGTAAAAATAACGTGTCCTTCTAGCAAATCATGGAACTCAAGCTGGACTTGAGACACCCAAAGTAGTGACCTAAAAAATATACTGAGCATTCTGCTACTCTCACCTAGGATAGATGCAAACTCTTTTTATTTGAGTTAAATTCAATCTGCTTTAAACCCTCCAGCAAGTTCAATTGTTAAACCTACGAGACCCCTAGGCAGTCCTCCAGACCCCCTCAAAGGAGGGGTGAGTGTGTTTGTGTCTTGTGAGCAAACTTGTTCATTACCATGGACCTGGCAGAGGCACACGCCAGCCCCATTCCAGGGCCATATTACAGGACCCACAGAGTCACTCACTTGGTTGCCCTCCAGCAGGGGCAGTGGTGGACACCTCCCTGGAGTGACTATGGCGTTTATCATTGGGATGACTTAGCCCAAGCCTCCCTCTGCCCAAAAAGGGAATCTGAGCCCGGGGCTGGGGCTGGGGGCTGTTGACTAGCCCCATCTATGGTTGGGAGAGCATGGAAACTGCCCCTGGCCTGGGAAACAGAAGGACAGGGAGAGTAACCCTCAGGCCAGTGGCTCAGAAACTCAGAGTGAAACATGAGTTTATCCCAGAGGCTCAAGTGACAGGTGAGGCTTTGCTTCCACAACCCCAAGGAAGATCCTGCTCAGCCGCCTAATGACAACATTTTCACTTCAGATTTCCATTCATTCCATCTCACTGATCTCACTCTCTTCTTTAGTTTGTTTCTGTCACTTCTGGGGCCCGTCAACCACTGAACCCTGACTAGAGGGTGATATAGCAGTCTTAGGCTGGATTCCTGATCAAGAACAATACTCAATTTCCTTTGTCCAAACAGGTTAGTCTCTCTGGATTATAAAGCTGTTCCTACCTAGTACTGTTCATTGACATTTCTGTCATTTATAGGTGCTTATCTCATCTCTCCAATAGAATAATATGCTCCCCAAAAGCACTTGCTTCCTCTCGTAGCTCTAATTCTCACGGGGTCCGGCACACTGACGAGCACATGGTGGACATTTACTCAACGCTTGTTGCTTGGTTTTTCTCAATCTTAAACACCAGAGGAAAGGAGTTTCAACATCCTTACCAGTTGCTAAATCCAAGATCTAAATCCATTTAGGAAGAGTTTTTGGTAGCAAAACTAAAGTTCTTATTTTACTTGCCATCTTTTACTCAAATTCACAAGCAACATCTGTGGTTTAATTGGTTAATTTCCATCTATCAGCCTTCTGGTTAACACTGAAGTGCTCCCCCATGTTACCATTGTAATTGTTCCTAGAGATTTACAGTAAAAAACAACTGTTATTTGTAGAGTGCTTAATCACTCACAAAGTGATTTCACAGATATTTCTACTTATGCATCACCCTCTGTAGTGATGGTAATTGTGCCTCTTAGATCAGCCCAATAGACTCAGAATCGCTGTTCTGAAACCCACCACGTGTTTATGATGTGGGCTGAACGCCCTTTCAGCCTCGCCACACTCCAAGTTATTTGGTCTCACAGGCATTTCCTCTAAAAAATGTCCTTGCACACATTACCTGTCTTTATATATTTGTTTCTCAGAGGACCCACTCTCTAGAGCCTGGGCAGGCTGGACCCTTCTCTGGGACTCCAAAGCTCCCTGGAAGTGTCTCCATCAGAGGACTCGGCGTTCTGTGTCACACTGCCTGCCTCTGTCTGCACCCCCTCAGGCCTGAACCAGCAACCACACTGTCATGGAGTGAATGCCGGAAGCACGGGGAGAGGGATTCATTTCACAGGGAGCTGAGGAGCGAGTGGTGGAAAAGTCAGAGGGTTTTGCAGATGAGGTGCATTCACCTGTGCCTTGAAGGATGGGTAGGTAGAATCCAGGAAAGGAGAAGCAGAGAGAGAAAAAGGATGGTCTTTGGAAGCTGATGAGTCTAGGCTGGTGTGGCCGGAACCTAAGTCTAGACACGTAGCAGCTGGATGGTGAATGCCTTGCTGAATAGGTTTGACCTTATGCCACACATAATGGTGCTCAAGCAACTTTTTAAAAATCAGGCTTTACACAGTGTGATCAAATAAATCTTCCCTGTTACGGAACGATGCTCAGGGCGGGTGGGGTGTCCTCTAAGAATCCCTCTGCCTTGCGCTGTCCAGTACAGTATCCATAGCCCTGTGTGGCTACCAAAACTTAATTTAAATTAATTTAAATTTAAATGAGATGAAACATTCAGTTCCTCTGTCACACTAGACACATTTCAAAGGCTCAGTTGCCACCTGTGGCTAGTGCTACTCCACAGAGAACAGCGCAGAGTAGTGGTGAGGAAGAGGAGGAAAGGTGGTTGCCAGAGGGTGAAAGTGACCAAGGTGAGAGGGGAAGAGCAAGGCTTGAAGCTTGAACCTTGGCGTCCTTAACCAGGAGTTATTTCACTGGATTTTTCTACCTAACCTGGCTTCCTGGAGCTGATTGGCAGAAGTCTGTCTCATGTACAGACCTTAGATCAGCAATGCTGAAAATGACATAAAGTGCAAAGCGCCCAGGACCTCAGTCGAGATTATTTCGGTAGGAATCCAGTGCTGTGATTTAGGGGCTGCACAGCTTGGGCAAATCACTCATGCTCCTTGTTCCTTAACCTCCTTGTTTATAAAATGGAGATGATGCAGTAATTTTCACCAACCTCACCGTGTTGAGAAAATCTCAGCTTTTTAAAATCAGGTTAACAGTATTTTTTTTGCATAGAGAACATTTTTCTTTATTTCCTTTCTGTAATTATAAAATAATACATGGTTGTTGTAGATTATTTTTTTAAATAGCGAAAAGAAGATTTAGAGACAAAAGCTTTTAGAAAATAAAAGTCATAGTGACTGTGAATTTTAGAAGAATGCTCCTCAGCCTTGGTGTGCATTAGAATTTCCTGGGAAACTTTTAAATACCTTGATGTACTGCCCACACCATAGACAAATTAAATTGGGATACCTGGGGGTAGAATCCACACAAAAATATCTTTTAAAACTCTTCCCATGATTTCAATGTGCAACCACAGTTGAGAACTACTATTCTAGAAAGATGCCTCACCAGTAAAAAAATACCAAGTGGATATAAAGAAAAGACACAGATTTACAGGTTGCTATTCATGTTGGAAAAAAGCAGTTTTCACAAATGACTAGTGCACATGCAAAGTTGTATACAGCCATCAGCCATGGCATAGGTCAGGGTAAAGCTGTTTTGTAAGGAATTAAAAACTTACAGAAACTGACTTAAGATTTCATTTATTTGGGAGACTAGATGTGGACAGGATGACCTTGATAGTGGAGGTCATTCACTTCCCTTCTCACTGTGGGTGGTGATACACATACTTATAAAGCAGGGCAATGTATCAGTTTTGCTTTTACAAAAGGAAATGTATAAAGTACTGTTAAATTATAATAGGTTTAGCCTAAAGCTACCTCCTTACATATTTTAAGCTCAACCTAAACGTTTCTTCATACATAGTAAACTGTAACCTATTTAGGTTATTAAGTACGAAATGTCCAATTTCCTTAAGTTCTAAGTTTGACAGTTGATGTCTGACATTTCACTTTGACACTTCTTGTTTTATATTTATTGTGAAGGTATATCCTCAATCTTTCAAACACATGTTTTGGCTTCTGATTATCTTTCGATTTTTTTTCTAGAGCAAATTTGTGAAACCATGGATAAGTCAAAAATGCGTGTTATTTTCAAACACGACTTCCATCGTGGAACAATTGCAGTGCAGACAGTTCGAAATATCAATGAAGTCTTTGGGAAGGATGCGGCTAATGAACGCACAGTGCTTTGATGGTTTGAGAAGCTCTGTTCTTGTGATTTTAACACATCGACTGCCAACCAAAAAAAAAAAACCCAAATCTTTTCTGTGGGGCCACAGTGTTTTATTATGAAATAGAATAAAAACTTTGAAAACAAAACAATCTTTTCTAAGTTAATGAAACATTTCTGCAGGGTTTTGCCCAGTGGGCCACCCATCATGTAACATGTATGCCATGGCATGGCAGCTTTAGCTGCCTGCACACTAGGAGGCTCCCAAGGTAAAGACGTGTGAGTTATATATGCTTCACAAGGCCCCAGGGTCAAAACTAGAGTGAATTAAATACAACTCATGTGGTAGCTAATGTGTTGATCTTGAATATGAGCCATGTGGGTGACCTGAGACCAACTTGGATAATGATGAGCTGAAAGCTGTAGGGGAAGTGAATCAATCTCAACCTACACGTGAATTAGTAGCAAGGTTTGACATTACTATTCCAATAATATTAGACCGTTTGAAACAAATTGGCAATGTAAAGAAGCTGGGTAGATAGGTTCTGTGTGAATTAAATGAGCCTCAGGAGAGACAGAAAAGACATTGTCTTGAAGCTTGCATTTCTTTGCTGTCACAACATAAAGGTGAACCATTTCTACACCGTATTGTTTCATGTGATGAAAAACGGATTATTTTTGACAATTGCAAGCATTTGGTACAATGGTTGGATAAAGATGAAGTGCCAAAACACAGTCCAAAACTGGATATTCGTCAAAAAATACTAATGGTGTCTGTTTGGTGATCCAGCATTGGTATTATCCGCTACAACTTCATGAAACCTGGTCAACTGATTACAGCGGATGTCTACTGCAACCAATTGGATGAAATGATGAGGATGCTTGCGATTAAGCAGCTCAGATTGGTCAACAGAGACAGGCCAATCCTCTTGCAAGACAACACTCTACCACATGTTGCACAAACAATGCTGCTCAAACTACAGAGGCTGGACTTGGAAACCCTCTGCCATCCACTGTATTCACCAGATCTTGCACCAACTGACCACCACTTCTTCCAGGCTTTGGACCACTTCTTGCAAGAAAAATATTCAATTCTCAACAAGCTGTAGAAAAGGCCTTTTGTGATTTCATTGACACTGACTGTCCAGACTCCTTCGCTGCTGGCATAGACAAGCTACCGTTAAGATGGCAAAACTGTGTTGATAGTTTAGGTGCATACTTTGATTAATCGTACTGCTTCTTGTTTGAGATATAGTAAACTATATTTTTGATTTGAAATCAGACATTTCATATGTAATGACCTAGATGTGTAAACAGATTCCAACCTGTTCTCATAATAAGTAGCCGAGTCTCAGCCAATCACAGCAGCCAAGTGTCAGCCAATCACAGGTGGCCAACTGTTCGAACCACGTTCAAATAAGGTGAACATGGAACTGTAACCAATCCAGTTGTTTCAGTTCCACACTTCCATTTTCTGTCCACCACTTTTCTTTTCCTGTCCATAAATGTGATTTGACCATGTGGCAGCCCCCAGAGTCACTGTGAGCCTATTCTGGTTGGGAGGAGGGTGCTGCCCAATTTTCAAATCGTTCTTTGCTCAATTAAACTGTGTTAAATTTAATTTGTCTGAAGTTTTTCTTTTAACTGTATACATTTACAGTCTCTCACAATCCCAAACCCACTCCCAAGAGGTGACCACTGATACAGCAGATATAATACCAATGCTTATACAAATTATAAACATGCATACCATACACACACACACACACACACACACACACGCTCGGAACTATTACTAAGCACTTTATCATGGACATATTTCCATGTCAAGACATCAGATTTTTCTCATTTTTCTTTAGCTGCATGGCATTTCATTGTTCAAGTATATAGGGAACTATATGGATATTCCCATGTCATAGATGGTAAGTTTTTCCCCCTCCTTTTTCTATTTCAAAAAATACTGCAGTGAACTCACTTCTCTATGTACCTTTGGCTTTTGTGCAAGCATAGCTAAAGGATAGATTCCTGCAAGTGTGACTGCTAGGTTAGAAAGCAGGCTCTGACAGTGTGTCACTCAAAAAGGCCACAGGAATTTACATTTCCTGTAATGACACAAAGAAGCACCCATTTCCATGCACCCTTCTCAGAACTAGTCTTTATTCTTTTCTAATCAGCCACTTAATGGATACTTAAAAGTGCTTTGCAATGTTTTACATGCTCTGCAAATGCAAGATATCATGGCCAGTAACCTTTTCTGAAAGGCCCCACATCAAAAAGTAGACATGCAAGTCCCTGAGGAGCTAGCACCATCCAGAGGGATATATATGTCCTGCCATTTTCAAAAAATAATGTATTTCGGCTTATATCCTAATTTTTAGACCAAAATGCCAGTATTCCAGGGTAATGGCATCATAAATAATGAGTGAGAGGAACCCCCCAGGAGAAAGAGCTATCACTACCCTCAAAGATTTGCTGGCAAAATAAATGAATTTGACAGCAGACAGGGCTGCTTATTTCACCCAAAATCCTACTGAGCCACCCTAACAGGGAGTGATTCATAAGGCTTTTCTTTTACTGTTTCTAAAGTCTTTATTCAAGCTACTTTCTCTTTTAAGACTTTTTATTTTTGCTACTCATTTGGAACACTGTGAAACAGAGGCTTTGGCATTCACTAACTTTTCTTTTTTTTTTTTTCAAGAAGCACAGGCCTAAGGCAGTGGACTGAAGGGGTCGCCCCTGTTGACTTTAAAAACAAAGAGAGTCTGACCCTAAGTTCCTTTTTCTCTCCCACGGACTCCACCCACCCCAACACCACCACCTGGTAAACTCCTGATCCTCCTTCAAGAACCCAAGGACCATCTTTCAGGTCGGTTCTTCTGCAGAGGCTTACCTGACTCTTCTGCAGTTGGTCTCTCCCGCCTGCTTCCCACACTCTTCATTACACCTCTAAGCAGGTATATATTGCCCAATAATTTACTTGTCTGCATCTTCTCTCACCTCCGCTCTCCCAACTGTGAATTCCTTGGACTAGATTTGTTTAGCTTTGTGTCTCTGGTTAGCAGTACTTGGTAAGCTGGCTGAAGGAATGTTTCTTCATTTCGAAGCCCTGCCTGTGTTGGACATAATATGACAAATAAACGCACTCACGGACTATGCGCACAAACACTAGCGCTCCCTAGGCCTCCCACAAGCTCCCGATGTTGTCCACCCTCCCTTGCATGTGTGAGGGAGTCATGTGACTGGGTCTGGCCCATGGGCAAGGCTCGAGCGAAGTGACGCGTGCATTCGCTGTCTGCGGCAGGACGCGCGGGACGGGAGTGCCACGCGCGCTCTCCTGCCACCGGCGCTGGAAGCGGGGAGCTCGGGGACGGCAAAGTCGCCAGGTGGAAGCAGCCCAAGCTTCTATCCCTGTTGCAGGGTGGTCGCCAAGAGAAGAAGACTGACCGTGTCCGAATGTTACGAAAGTGAGAAATAAGCCTTTGGAATTTGGGGGTTTGTTGCCACAGTAAAACTGGGCCTATCCTGACTGACACAGCTTGTGGATTTCAAGTTGAAAATGTGTGTGGGAGAGAAGCCCTAGAAATACGGTAGTGCGATTCGATCATGAACTTTTTCATCCTCTTTCCCCGGAACAAGTCGGCGGTGGTGCTGTGGACTTTGTAACTTCGAAGCAAGTTATTTTCCGGAGAGAGCACAGCCATTCCCTCCTCACGGACAGAGACTCCAAGTTATGGAGAAGTCAAGGCACCGGTTTCTGGAATTACAGGTGAGATTAGCATGAGAGCACAGACCCAAATTTCATCTAAGCCATTTCTGACCACTCTGCCTGGATAGAATTGCTCGCCCCTCAGCATTCGTGTCCTCTGGGGTTAGTATTCTAGGAATTAGACTGACCTACTTAGAAATGGGACAGACTTTGCATCTCTAAAGCTAACTCCACTGAAGAATATCTGTTTTGAAGCAACATAGTAGTAACAAGGTTAACACTAAATTTGAAGTTTATTTCTAGGCAGACATCCTGAGCCCTGGGGGAAAGATTGCAGCTGCCCTGTGGCCCAGAAAATGCAATATCAGGGTGAACAAGGACATCTCAGAACATTCTGTTCTCCTCCCCTGAGACTAATTAAAATCTGTAGGCATCTTTCTTGTTGACCAGGCTGACTGTCTAATTGAAACAGGATTACAGCATTTTCGTCAGTTTTCCATATCCCTGTCTGCCTTGCCAGTGGAGGGAAGTTTGATGATTACAGAGCTCCAAGTATGTGAGGCCCAGTGAGTAGATCTGCTCCCAACTTAAACTGCTGAATGCTGCACACTGAACAAGATCCCAAAAAGGATAGGGATCTTGTGGGCATGGTAGTGTCCCCAAATCTCAGTCTCTGTTTATCCAGGTAAGGAGAAGCTAAATGCCAAGACACTACCTTCAGGATGTCTGACGAACAAGATAGCAATCATTTAGCAGCTGCTGTTCCAATAAATCAGCTCCTGACTTCTGACTTTCTAATTAACCATCCCTCTGCCCAATTAGGAAAGCTCTTCGTGTTGGAGGACTATGTACCTGTCGTAGTCCAACAAGACTGCTTTCATTCAGTAGCGGTAGGAGCTATTTTCTCCTGGACATTCAAATGGCCTAATTAACCTTAGAGATTGTCCCAAACAGTATCAAAGCCTCTAGGAATCAGCTACACATTTTAGATTATGAAAGACTTCTCAGCTCGAGTGTGAAGACCTTCACCTTAGTAACCTCTGTGGAATTATTTCTTTGTTATCTAAACTGCCTCAAAAGTTAGGCATTTGGAGCATCATTAGTTCCAGCTGTAAGGAAGCTTTGGTTGACAAGATATTAGGGAGGGGAAAAAAACTCTAGGACAAAGATTTCAGCCTTCAGGGCTGTTTCCGAGTTTTCTAAAAGGAAATCCAAGGCCGGGTCATGGTCGGGAAAAGCTGTTAGAGCATTGAAGCTACATCTCACCACACTGGCAAGAAGGCTATGGACTGAATATTTGTGTTTCCCAAAATTTGTGTGTTGAAACCCTAAGAGATGGGACCTTTGGGGCTCATTAGGCCATGAGGGTGGAGCCCTCATGACGGGATTAATGCCCTTATAAGAGACACAAGTGACCATAGTTAATAATAATGAACCACATACTTAAAATTTGCTAGGAGAGTAGATTTCAAGTGTTCTCACCACACACACACACACACACACACACACACACGCACACACAAGGAACAGGTGAGGTGATGAATATGTTAATTAGCTTCATTGTGGTAATCATTTTATAAAAAAATCTGTTCTGCGTTAACAAATCCCTCTTGGGGTTGGAAAACTGAATGTTTCCCCCTTAAATGTGGTAGTAAACCAAAAATGTTTGCTGTCACCAAACAGCAACTTTGTATGAGAGGCAAAAAAAAGAAATAAAAAAGTAAAGATTGGAAATAAAGAAGAAGAAAATGTGTCTCTATTGCAGACAACACAACAATCTATATAATCAAAATGAATCCAACATATATAATCACTGATTTTCAACAAAGGTGCAAATGGGCAATCTTTATAACAAATGATGCTGGAAAAATTGAATATTCATGCATGGAAATAATGAACCTTGACCTTTACCTCCAACATATACAAAAATTAAATCAACGTGGGTCATAGACCTAAATATAAAGTTGAAACTATATAACTTCTAGAAGAAAATAGAGGAGAAAATCTTGTATACTTAAGCTAGTCAAAGATTTCATAAATAAAATACATAAAGTATACACTATAAACATACATGCTATTTAAAATGAAAATTTTCAATGTGGAAAAGAGTAAAGAAAACACACAACTTGGTCCTGTCCATCACTGATAGAAGGTAAAAACTTTTTGTAAGAAGCTTTAGAGTTCAGTGTTTTCCTATGTCCCTGGTGTTCTTCCTGCTGCCTCTCTGGGATGGTAAGAAAGCAAAAGACATAATCTGTCGAAAGAGCATCAAACTCTCCCAAAATAGGTCCTGCGTAAATAGACATCGTGGTTATTTTTGCACAGATCTGCAGATGGACCTGAACCCTGTTCCCTTAGGCAAGGACTCTGGAAGCACTAGTGCCAACTCAAATCATTTATCAAAATATTTTTGTTGTTGTTGCGAAATCAAGCAGCCAATCTTCAGGACTCTTGGCTGAGGAGGAAATCATGTTGGCTAAAGCACCCTAAAATGTCTGCTGAGGCAAAAGCCCATGGGCATACTAATAAATATGATGCAACAAAACTCATGTTGCAGGATAGAAGGGCAAGGGGAGGGATCACCTTCTTCGGCCATGGACCTGAATTTACTTTGCATTTACTGATTCAAATAATTGTCAAGAATGTGTATGTGCTGAATATTGTGACAGGCACTGTGGAAGACTCTAGGAGAAAAAGACAGGGAACAGACACTTGGTATGTATAACGCATTGTGCCTTCAAAGTGGGTATGTTTTTGCCCTTAAATTCCTATAAAATGATAACTTTAAATACGTATATAAGAAAGCAAGAAAGAATGAAAATAAATGTTAAGTCTTCAACTCAAGAGGTTAGAAAAAGAACAAACAAAATACCCTGGAGGGAAACAGAAGGGAGGAATTAGTAAAAATAAAAGTAGAAATTAATGTTAGAAAGAAAGCAGAAAAACAGCAGGACCAATGAATAAATCCAAAAGCTGGATCTTAGAAAAAATAAACCTACCAAAAAAAGCAAAAACAAGAACTAAATATTACTAGATTGCCTAATTAAGAAAAATATTAGAGAGCTAGTAAAAACAGAATACAAAATTAGTATGTGGGAAATAATTACAGAAACTGAAGAAAATAAAAGAATCACAAAAGACTTTTTTGCTCAGTTCCATGCAAATAAATTTGAAGCCTTCCAAATTTATTAAAAGTATTGAACGTAACATTGATAACAAAAGCTAACAGTACACAGAAAAGATAACTATCTATTAATTTGGATGCAAAAATTCTAAATAAAATATTAGCAACAGCAACAAAAAACATTAGTGGCACATTAAATGGTCATGTATGCATGGCCAAGTGGGATTTATTCCAGGAAGTTAAACTACTCCAAGATAGTTTAACATTAGGAAATATATTAATAAAATATATCATAATCATAGATTTAAAGAGAAAAGTCAAATGATCATGTCAGATGTTGAAAAGATATTTGACATTACTCAGATTATTGAACTGATAAAAAGCACTCAGGATAGAAATAGAAAAAGACATACCATACACGTGCATGTGTGCCAGAAGAACGTGTGTGTATCTGTACGTGTGTGCAGATGAGTGTGTGTACACAAACACACCCACACGGCCCAATATCCAGCACCATGCTTAATGGAAAATATTGCAACTATTCCCTGTAATGCAGGAGTAAAAGGAAATTACTAACCAATGGTAGTACACAAGAGAAGGGTGAAAAATTGAAAGGCAAAAGTAAAATTATCATTATTTGCAGACATGACCGTATGTCTGAAAAATCTAAGAGATTCAACTGAAAAGCGTTATATACATGTGAGAATTCAGTGAGGTTGCAGAGGACAAAATTATGTAGAAATCAATGGCTTTCGGCCGGGCGTGGTGGCTCACACCTGTAATCCTAGCACTCCGGGAGGCCGAGGCAGGTGGATCGTTTGAGCTCAGGAGTTCGACACCAGCCTGAGCAAGAGCGAGACCCCGTCTCTACTATAAACAGAACGAAATTAGCTGGACAATTAAAATATATAGAGAGAAAAAAAAATGAGCCTGGCATGGTGGCACATGCCTGTAGTCCCAGCTACTTGGGAGGCTGAGGCAGGAGGATCGCTTGAGCCCAGGAGTTTGAGGTTGCAGTGAGCTAGGAAGATGCCACGGCACTCTAGCCCAGGTGACAGAGTAAGACTCTGTCTCAAAAAAAAAAAAAAAAAGGAAAGAAAGAAAAGAAATCAATGGCTTTCAACACCAACAAATTAGAGAAAATAACGGAAGACCCTATTTATACTAGCAACAAAAAATGGTAACGTTTCTAGGAATAAATATCATAAGAAACATGTAAGAGCTATATGTAAAGCTCTTTAAAACATTTCCTAATGTCAGAAATAAAGACCAAAACAAGTGAATATTCAATCATGTTTTTAAGAAAGCTCACCATCAAAATATATCTATCGCCCTGATTTGATTTAGAATTTTAATATACATAATTATCCCTGTGTTGACGAAGCTACGGAGAACAGCCAGTCTTGTACTCCCATTCATTGCTGACAGAATTATTATATATTAGTATAATCTTATGGCAGGCAGTTTGGTTAATAGTATCTATCAAAATTAGAAGTGAACATACCCTTCGAATAATGACACCTATTCAATTAGTCTTACAGCACTCATGCAGCACAACATAGGTACAAAGTCATTCATTGCATCAGTGTTTCTTATAGCAAAAGACTGGAAATAGCCTACCTGTCCATCAGGAGGCTCTGGTTAAATTACAGTCCATTGATACAATGAAACATGATGCTGTTGTAAAATTGAATAAAAAAGAAAAGAAAAGCATGACAAAGTCCTACATTTTGGATATGGAAATAACTTCAAAATTAGTATTAAAAAAGAAAGTGAAGGCCGGGCGCGGTGGCTCACGCCTGGAATCCTAGCACATGGGGAGGCTGAGGCGGGAGGATCCATATAGCTCAGGAGTTTGAGACCAGCCTGAGCAAGAGCGAGACCCCATCTGTACAAAAAACAGAAAAAATTAGCTGGGCACTGTGGCGTGTGCCTGTAGTCCCAGCTACCCGGGAGGCTGAGGCAGGAGGATCGCTTGAGCCCAGGAGTTGGAGGTTGCTGTGAGCTAGGCTGATGCCACAGCAGTCTAGCCTGGGCAACAGAGTGAGACTCTGCCTCAAAAAATAAAAAGAAAAAAGAAAAAGAAAATGAAGACACAGAACAATGTGTAAAGTATACTACTGTTCATGTAACAGTTTGTGGGTCAGAGGAATAAATACTCGTATTTCCCTGTATATGCCAAGAACATCCCTGAGAAGATACACAAAAGAAACAAGTAACAATTGCTGCTGTTTTGAGACAAGAAACATGAATGAAAGGGGAAATTTTCAAAATATACATTTTGATCATTTGTATTTTCAATCCATATGAGTCTATTTCAATTTAAAATATCAAAATCAAAATTTTAATATAGATGAATAAACATAATAAAATAAAAATTTAAATTTAAAAATGAAGATATTCGTATGAGAGAAAAGACTAAGAAAACAGTAAAATACTAATAATTACTAAGTGCTTCAAATGTGTTACATCCTGTTTTAGGCATTTTACATGTGTGCATGAGATGAGGACTATTCTTATCCTCATTCAGATGAGGAAACCGAGGCAGAGAGAGATGATAGCATGCCCTGGGTCACTAACTGGGCAGTCTTCAGATGCCTGCGCTTCTAATTTCTCAGCGGCGCCACCTCCTAATGTCACGGGGTGCCATTAAACACACACACGCTGCCACAAACCCAAACACCTGAACCTCCGCCCCCCTTGCTTACTAGCTGTATCATTCCGAAAAAGTCACTCGACACTCAAAGACTCAATTCCCCGTGTGTCAAGTGGTTATGACTATACCTGTCCTGTCTCTCAAACTTGCCATGAGATCACTCTCATGTTTGCGCGTGATGGAAAAGCAGGTGGACAGATCCAGGCTTTAAGTATGTGCCACAGGACAGAGATTGGAGAAGATGCAAGATCCGTCTTTGGGAAGCGAGAGGTTGGACGGGACAGAAACAAATCTTGTTTTTCCACTGATTTCCGCTGTGACTCTCAGGGAAAGGTTGCAATGAGAAAAGTTCTGGACCCCGACTGTAATGAAATGGCACTTATTTAAGGAAAGAAACCTTGTATACCGGCAAGAAAGAAGAATGCTAACTTTCTAAGAAAATATCAACAGTCACGTCCAAAATAGTAACAGCTTTAAAAACAGCGCGACAAAGGGAGAGTGAAGAGCTCCAGCTCACACCGCGGCAGAGCAGCTGGAGTCGACAGCGCCCAGGCGGCCGTGAGCAGGGCAGTTTCTGGGAGGAGGTGGCGATCCTTCATCAGCGGATCGCCCCAGGCTTCCGTTCCGTGGATTTCCACTAAGGCGCAGCTCCCGGCCTCTGGGAGGGCTGCACGGCAGGGAAGGGCGCTGTCTGGGGAGTCTAGCAGAGGGACTGGACTCGGACGGCAGTTTCGCTGTAAAAGTTAAAGTGCCTTTAATGCTGAGTAGAAACAACACCGCGGATCTCACTGTGAACGGAGCAGTGGCTGTCACTCCCGTTCTTGGAGATCGCCAGCAGTGACTCCCCGCCTCCCTCAGGAACCTGCCACGCTCCGAGAATGCAGCGCGCACACCAGGGTGCAGCCCCCTAAGCCGAGACCCCCCCTCTCCCCACCACCAGAGAACGGTGCCGCCCTTGCAGGCTGGCTTCAGCCACCTTAGTGTGTCAGGCGGAAGTGTTTGGGGGCTTGTTAATTGGACGCGGAGTGTATAAATATTGATAATCCTTTACAGTACCATAAGACTGACACATCCTCCCAACAAACATGACAGAAACTACTTATCCCCGTTCTAGAGATAAGGAAACAGAGGACTAGCAAGTGCGGCTGACTTCCCCCAGGGTCCACGCACATCAGAGGGAGAGTCAGGACAAGGGCCAGGTCCGGCCCGGGCTCAGGCAAACACCCGCTTCTCAAGGTCTCCTTGGATCTCAAGGTTTTGGAACCTAGAGAGTGAGTTCACTTGGGCTCAGAGCCGTCTCCACAGTGTAACAGCCCAGTGGTGCCTGAGGCCCTTCCCCCTTTGCCCACTCGGGAGCTCTCTCAAGGAGAGACAGGCCCACGGCTGGGACTGGTGTGGCACGTTCATCTCCGGTCTCTTTACGTGGCAGAAGGTGACCCAGGGTGGGAATCTACCAGCCTGGAGTTACGTCTCCCCCATCTCTCTCCTGGTTATTGACTTTAAGCTACCATGTTACTAGCTGATAGAAAACTAGGCAAAATGAAATGCAAATCTGTTTTTCACACCCAATTTGACCCCTTTGACCTCTAATCTGAATCTTGGCTACTTTTATTTAACAGTTAACTGATGCAAAAGCCTGGCTGTAAGCCACGGTGACCACATTATCAATTCTTCGACTGGCCGGTGAGATCAGTTTAGAGAAGGGCAACCCCATGGCTGGAAAGATTGGGTGTCTGACCCCAGCATGGCTTGCCAACCGCTGGGGGACCCTGATCCCCAAAAGCCCATGGTTCCTCACACAAAGATTCAGACACCGCCCCGCACCCCGCTCCATGCACACGTCTCACCCGGCTCCTGGGCAAGCTGGACTCAGTCAGTCACCAGATCTTTTTTTTTTTTATTTCAGCATATTATGGGGGTACAGATGTTTAAGTTACGTATGTTGCCCTTGGCCCCCACTCCGCCCCCAAGTCCGAGCTTCAAGCGAGTCACCAGATCTTTACAGAGGACCTTCCAGGTGCCAGGCACTATTCTAGGTATTGGGAGTACCGCAATCAACAACGCAAACACAAGCCCCTGCCTTCATGGAATTTTTATTCTAATGGGGAGATTTAGACAATAAACACAATAAAAAACTAAAATATTTAAATGGATTCACCCACTATAATTCCCCAAATCACACCTTCTAGCAAGCCCCCCGGGGCTCCAGTTTCCAGGACTGTATTTCTGCTGGTGTCTTGGTTTCCAATGTTTCCTCCTCTGCCACTCACCTCCAAACACCGCGCTGCCTTGCTTTGGCCACCAGCACCCTGGGGCACCCCTGAGAGCTGGAGGCCCACCCCAGAATCCCATCACCCCATTGCAGGGAGCCCCTCGCATGCCCTCAGTGAGAGCGTGGGAACTGTGCTCAGACGCCCGCCCCCACCCCAAGCCCAGTGAGTTGTGAGTTGTGACTGGCTCAAGTCGCAGCTCCAGGCTCCACTCCCTCTTTGGTCTGCTTCTAGATCCTGTCAGCCTTTAGGTCTTTGTCATGGGAGCATCTCCAAAATAAGAGTTATTCAGAAGGAGATTCACAAGCCAAGGGAAGAACCTATAATTCCATGGCAGGATCAACGATTCCACTTTAAAGCCACCGCACACTTTGGGCAGTGTTCTTCCATCACTTTGCACCACTTACCTGCAGTTTCTTTTCAAGTCAGAGTCCACCCTCTTTCTTCTCTTCTCCTGTGTCTCCCCAACACCACTCTCTGTGCTCACAGATGTGCTCCCTCTGACCTCACACACTTCCAGTGTCCCCGCCCAGCCCACTCAGCAGTGACTCCTTCTCCCCACACCCACCCCTCCCTGCAACCACTCAGCACATCCACATACAACAGAAAGGAACATCCTCTGGTTATCCCCATGCACAGGTAAGAAAACATAGCGCTAAAGAGGGAAAGGAACATCCTGACTGTTGCAGAATGCATTGGCGACAGGGAAGGACTGAAATTCAGGTCTTCAGGCTTTGAGCCCTTTTTAGAAGTCTACATTGCCTGTGACTTGTAGGAACTTACTGGCGACCTCACCTCCTTGACTTAGAGCTCTCAAACAAAACCTCAAAGTCTCTTCCTTCCTGATCTTTTCCTTTTAATCTTCTGTGATCTGGTCCCTCTGTCTCTCACTCTCTCTTGCTCTGTCTCACACACACACGCACACACACACACACACACACACACACACACCCCACAGACATACACAGAATTCCTTGACCAGGTTGGGGCGGGTCGGGCTGGGTTTGGAAGTTGTTACATTATTGGCTCCCTCTCTCGTCGAGGTTTCTGGAGGGAATAGCAGATGCGCTTCTGCTGTCCAGGGAGATATTTGGCTGTTTGCGCCCCTCTCCAAAGCCCGGGTGAGCATCACTAGATCACGTGTACAAGGACTGCTGAGCTACTGAAAGACCAGCATCACGCCGCACGGAGTTACTTCAACAGGCAGACTCCACCTTTACAGCCAAGGGATTTCTAGTCTTGACCTGTAGTCAGCAAAGGAGGAGAGTGGAAATCAAAAACCACCCTGACGTTAGCCTCCCCCTGAGGTTCCATACCAATGCCAAATGAGCAAGACTGGTTTCAACAGCAGCGTATGTGTTAAATTTGTGGAAGTGACTGCATCCGTGGAGATTCACGAGCATCAAGGAACAGGGTGCAGTGAGCTGTCCTGAACCAAACTAAATGATTGACGCTGAATTTTCAGGAACGATTCACCTTTGGAGCACAAGGTAATTACACAAAGCTCCTATGCAACAGCTGGAGGAAATAACCCAAACAAAAGAACAGGGCCCACCAGAAAAAAAATGTCCTGCAAAAGGACATCTTATAAAGTACACGTGTTCAATTGATAGTGGGGAGAAATTATTTTGCTGTGGCAAATTATGTTTGTATCTAAACATCATATTTTCAAATAGGACTGTGTTCTCAGCTCAGCATCATCGGGAAGGCAGAAGTGTCCTGAATGTTCAACAACATACTGTACAGATTCCTTTTATTAAAATCTCATTTCACTGTGATAGCTCCTTGGAGAAGGAGGTGCAGAATAATGCTAGCAAGCCGGTGGAGCAACAGCACATAATTATGTCACGCATATTAAATATTCCTGCTTACGCTTTCACTACGCACTTCGCTGCACTGTTGTGCACAGAGACAGTGAGGACATCAGTAGCTCAGGAGCTTGGGAGAGTTTTGTTTTTTTCTTTTTCCTGCTTCCTCCTTCCCTGCCTTTTAAATCAAATAAGAGGGGGAGCAAATCAAAGTTCTTCTGTCTTCACCCTCTCTCTGCAACTCTGCCACTTCAAAAGTGCTTTATTTGGTTCCTTTCATCAACAGAGCCCTGAATGATCAATGGGAAAAAACCGCTAAGCCACCCAGCACAGATTTTGATCATTACTTTGTTTCCTCTCTGGCCTCTGCCCCAGCCCTGGGGAGCTTCTAAACCACGTGCTCAGCTCCTTCGGGACCCACTTGATTACCCTGGAAACAGCAAGATAGCTCCAGCTCAAAAATCAGACAATGGTAGGGGTTTTTCATTTTCTACTATGAGATTAAAGGGAAAATGGTTACCCCTTATGCATGGACAACCACATATAGTTTATTTCAAAGATGAGTGGCAGTGGAGGCGAGAGGCATGTCTGAGCACGTGCTTTTATCCAATAATGGCAAGATTTAGTATAAATCAAAAATGTTCATGCTGAATTCGATCATCATTCTTACATTCATTTAAATATATTCAAGGAACAGCCACTTTGGGCTGTGTTCTGTGCCAGGCACTAGTGTTGGGGAGTCAACAGAGAATCAGAAAAGAGATCTTACTCAGAAGAGGACTGTTGTCGATTAACAGAGAAAAGGAACGAGCATGAAAAGCTCTAACACCAGGTGGACACGGAGCACGTGGGAGTCCAAAAGGGGGAGAGGTTCCCTTGGCTTGATGGTCCAAGGAAGCCTTCTTGAAGGAAACATTATTTGGTCTGGGTCTTGAAGCACACGGAAGATGCTAAGAGGAAGAAAAGAGATTTTCAGGCAGAAGGAATGGCATATGCAAGGCCAGGTCGGGGTGCATGTGGACCGCGCCAGGAACCGCAGGGACAGTTTCTGGGAAGGAGAGGAGCCTGAAGTGAAGTAGTAGATGGACTGGATGTCGGGGGTCCGAAGTGCCTGACCGTTTCAACAATTCTCTTTGAAGGAAAACAAAACAAAACAGAACCCTGGAGGCAGTTCCTCGTTCAGAAGTTGCTGTGCTTTGCATCCTGCGGCCCTCTCACCGCGCCTAAAGGCAGCTTCCTTGCTGCGGCCCAGTCTCCTGTCTGAACACACCTGCTCCTCTGCCCACCTGTGGTCCTGGTCAGCTTGCAGGTGGCTTCGCCTGGCTGTGGTATAATAAAGATACAATAATTGGAACGTCGTGGTTCTGGGGCAGAGCTAGACTGACAGACCAATGGGTCGGAAAACAGTCCTGGGAAAGACACATGCATGTAGAGGAATTTAGCATATTGTTAAGCTGTCATTTCAAATCAGCAGGAAAATGCTGAATTATCCAATAAATAGTATTGGGGAAACTGGCTAGCAGTTTGAACAAAGTTTGGTTTGGATTCTTACTGTGTGTCTTATTCCAAAATAAATTCAGAGTAGATTAATATTTAAATGTAAATCAAACACATAAAAACACTAAAAGAAAATGTAAGTGGATGTTTTTATAATTCCGAAATGGAACAATTTTTTTGTTTGTCTTAATGGATTTAGGTTACAAGTTGGATTCCATCACATGTGTATATTGTGTAGTGGTGGAGTCTGGGCTTCCGGTGCGCTCATCCAAAGCAGTGTACCGGGTACCCCACGGGCAACTTTTCGTCCCTGCTTCCTTGGGAGTCTCCCGTGTCCCTTAATACTACTCTGTGTGCCTTACACAGCCACAGTTTAGCTACCACATATAAGTAAGAACACGCGGCATTTGTTTTTCTGTTCCTGAGTGACTTCGCTCAGGATAACGGCCTCCAGTTCCATCTAAGTTGCAGCAAAGACATCATTTCATTCTCTCTTATTGCTGAGTAGTACTCCATGGTATATGTGTAAGAAATGGAAAGATTTTCTAATCATGCCATCAAAGCAGGAAACCATGAAAGATAAATTTGAACACATAAGAATCCAAAACGTTTATTTGGCTAACCCCACTCTAACCAATATTAAAAGAGACGAAAATTAATAAAAACATCCATGCTTCTGTGCAATAAAAGGTGGTCCCAAAAATTCGTGTGAGAAACATTTATTGAGCCTGCTGTGGGTGAGGCCCTCTTCTAGGTGGCAAGGATACAGCTAAGCAGGGAGATGAGGTCCCTGCTCTCGCAGAGCAGAAAAAAAGTGTTCAACGTCATGTAGAGATAAGCTCTAGGATGGAAATAAAGAGAGTGGCGGGGGCTGGTGAAGAGCGGGGGTCAAAGAAGGTCATTTTGAGGAGGTGAGTGTTAACTGCAGGGCAGAAGGACGTGAAGGAACAGCCTGGCAGAGATCTGGGGCAAGCGCTTTCCACGTGTGGGAGCAGCCAGTTCAGGACATGAGGTGGGAAGAAACTGGGTTGTGGGAGGGTGAGGAAAGGCCAGGTGGCAGAGCGCGCGGAGCGGAAGGGAGCCTGATACGAGGAGAGGCCGGGGCACCGGGCCGGGCTCTGGATGGTGCACAGCTTTGAAAGCCAGGCTTACCTTTCACTCTGAATGTCGGAGCAGCCACTGGGCCTTGTAAGCAGGCCACCGTCGTCTGGCTCCCTGAAGGAGAGGCTGCTGCTGCTTCTTGCTTTGCAATCTCCTGCAGAGCTTACCTTAGCCATTTGTGCCTGGGGAAGCTCCAGGCAGGTACCCCCAACCCCAATCAAATCACTCCATAAGGCAAACCTGTTCAAAACAGCAGAATGGAAATGCCAGTATTCAGAGGTATCACATGCCAGAATCTCAGGGCTTGTACACCAAATCCAACGTCCATTGGCTGTTCTCAGCCCGATTCGTTCTTGCTACCTCTTCTTTTTCATCTATGTTTTTGCCAGCCTTGTCCAATTGAAAACCAATTTTATCTAGATTTTCTACTTCAGCATCTGAGCTCTTCTTGAAAGCTCAATGTTTTATAAGCAGATAGATTATAAAGAAGTTCAATTTGTCACACATAAACGAAAATTAACCAGAAGCTGAGCTTTTTTAGTTTCCTGCACTCACGAAGATACCATGTGCTTCTTGGAAAGGACTTACGTGAGACTAGAGAGGGAATCACAAAGAAATGGATGTGAATGTGTGTTTGTGTGAGCACTCATGGGTACAGTGGGTGTGCCAGGGAAGGACAACACACACCATGGCGACAGACATGTGTGGCCCAAACAAGCCACGATTCCCCATAAACTCTTGGTAACTCCATCCTTCTCTCTCCCACTCGAGAAAGTAGTTCCGTGAATTAAGAGAAATTAAAAAGGCAGTTGAGTGTGTTGAAAATAGAAAAGAAAACATAAACCTATTCCACCGTTTTTAAAACCCTTAATCATATCATGATAGAATTCAATTTAAAGGGTACATAAAATTGTTGCTCCCGGCAGAACATGCCCAAAGAACAGGAAAACCTGAAACATACCGTATGATAGTAAAACAAAGAACTACTGTGGACTCTAAGTAGTTAAAAGAAGCAATGTAACTGACAACTCAATGAAAAATAATTCAACGAATCAATGAATTGGCTCTAGGCAAATCGATCAACCCCACTCAAGTGTGTTTGTTGTGATTTCAAACCTCATTTTCTCCAGCACTAGGAGTTGACAGTAAGGCAAGGTGCTGTGAAACCCAGTCCTTGCGACTGAAGGAGCACACGGTGCGTCTCTTCCCAAGTTTCCAGAGCCCACGACGGCAGCTCTGTCACCAGAGCTTGGCCCCTGAGCAGTGCCCCCTCCATCAGAGCCCGGACATTTGTTTCATTTAAAACATTAAAAAATACCGTTTCACTCAATCATGTTTTCATTTATACGAGATGATGATATCACGGCAAAGCTGTTTTATAGCGTCTTTGTTAGGGAAGTTTGCAACATATAAAGAAAATAGAGTTTCAGAAAAAAATAACAAAAACCATATTTTCTTTTTCACGTCTTCATTTTTGTTAAGTGAAACAATCGTTCTGGGAGCCTGTTTTTTCCATATTATTCATAAAACTCCTTCAAAGAGGCCTTCTCTCTTCCACGCCACCCCATCCACCCAGCACACGTTTCCTGAGGGGCCCCACGTACCCGCTCAGTTCAGTCCCCGCAACAGTGCAGATTCCTGTTTCCTTGGGGTCGGTCAGCATTAGACGCATGCAAACAGCGGCAGGTGCTGTCACTGCCAGGACAAACGTTCTCCATGATCCAGACAGGGCGCAGAGGAGATTAGTAAATTCTACCCTTTCTCTTGGGGGATCTTTGTCTCTCTTTTCCTTTCAAAGTATAAAGTGAAATGAAGTTTCGGTTAAACTTGGCTGTTGTGATTATGTCTCTGCTCACTCTAGTAAAGTGAGCTAGAAATGCAGGAATCGCGCGAATGCCCGGAACACACATGGGAGTCTCAACAGGTGAGGGCTAGAGCATAATCCAATAAATGCATAAGAATCAAAGTAAAGTCATCCAATCTATTAAAACAACCCATCGTGCATGAAGCAAGTAAGTAGAAGGAGCTCATGCTTTGGTGCAAGGCCTGAATCTTTGACTAAACACAAACACACACACACACTCACGCACAGAACGCAGACGTACTCACCCAATCACACACATGCTCACATCACACACCAACTCGCACACACACAGCAACACACTGAGCCTCTCACACTCCCTACCTGACGAAGGAGAAACAGAGACATCGTATGTGAGGAAGGAGTCTCTCAGTGCCGGAACGTCAAATTCTGCAAGTCCTTTTCTGTCACTAATCTCCTCAACACCATAAAGAGTCACAGAAGCCACATGGGCCAGGTCCCTAAGGCAGCCTGCAGGGGCGGGTGAGGAGCAAGGGTGCATTTGCTTGCTTTAGGCAGATCACTTTCTTTGCTTGTACAACTAAACCTAACCCTGACAGAGACACTGATGCCATCTTTGATTTCTGTAGCACCTGTCTTTGGAAAAATCAAAGAGATTTCCTACTGACCAGTTGGTTTGTTCAATACAGTACAGTGTGATTGTTCGACTTTTACGGGTCGAGAGGCTAAGACGGTGAATGTTATAATGGCTCCCCAAGGCCACGTGCGCTGTGAATACAGCCAAGGGTCATTTGACGAAAGAGGAGAATAATGACTTAAACAAGAGTCCTGACCATGATCGGGTGATGTTCTTTTCCTGAAAGAAAAACTGGCGGAATATCTGTCATCCCAATGACACGTTCCCGGATCTCACCAGTCCTTCCAGTATGAAAACCTCTATGTGCCAAATCTAAGCATCATTCACCTGAAATATTTAAGAGCAACAACTGGTCCCACGTACCTCAGTTGCAGGGGAGCATAAGGACAGAGACACTTCAGGCTAAGAAAAAGCTCACGCGATGGCTTCTGGAAGGGCGTGTGGCAGAATGGAACCCCGGAGTGCCTCCGACGTGTCCACAGTACTACTGCTCTTCCCGCCCGCACTGCACACTCCCTCTTCCAAATCTGCAAGCTTACTTTACCTGTGCTCCATGGCTAGACATTTGGGAAGGCTCTTCTTCACCCTATACCCAGATATAAATTAATTCAGAAGTATTTAGTGAGCACCTACTATGTACTTCTCACTATTCCAGGCATCAAAGGAGAATATCAAAGAAAAACAAGACAGTCCTTGATCCCAAAGATGGCCCATGCTTGCAGAAAAGACAGCCTCACACATTTAGCCAATGTTATAAAACACATGAATCAGATTCAAATTTTACATTCGACAAGAAAAGGGGGACATCTGCAAGTTTTAGAGTAGTAATGGTATGTTCCATGGAGGAGTGAGGTTGGGCTGGACTCTAATACCGTGTTCCTATTCCTGAAACCATGAAGGTGAGCCTGGGTCCCTGACTTGGAGTAGCCTACGTGATGGTGTGGTGGGTGGCCATGGGCACGCCCTGCAATTCCGACAGACCCGGTTCCAGCCCTTATTTTTCATACAGCTATATTAGTAGATTCAGGAAAGCCATTTAATCTCCCTGAGTCCTAGTTAACTCATCCCTGAAATGAGACTAAAGGGCTAGTGTGTTCGAAGTCTTACATTAGAGTCTGGCATACAACAGGCACTCAATCCATGGTAATTATCTTTGTCCATAGTTACTTCAGTGTACTAAAGGTGAGGCTTTTACTGTGATATTTTAGTCAAAGCTCAATTATATACCTGAAATCATCAAAAATTACCTAAGACCTCCAAGTCTTACTTCAAGGTGGTGGTTCCCCAGCTTTTCTGCACATTGGAATCACCTGGAACTCTTTAAACCATCCTGATGCTTGGCCCCACCCGAGATGTTCTGATGCATTTGTCTGGGGTGCAATCTGGACACTGAGATTTTTAAAACTCCCCAGGTGATGCTAATATGCTAATGTGCAACAAAGTTTGGGAACCATCATTTTATGGCAAAATTCCACCTCCTGACCCACAGAAGATTATTAGAGCAGCAGACCAAGATTCAAGCAGGGGCCACATTTCAAGACATAGTGTCTTATTTATTGTATTAGTCAGGGCTCTCCAGAGAAACAGAGCTGACAGTATGATATATATGCACGCGTGTGTGTGTGTGTGTGTGTGTGTGTGTGTGTGTGTGTGTGTATTTAGAGAGAGAGATGTGATTTATTATAACGACTCAGCTCACATGATCATGGGGGCTGACAAGTCCCAAGATCTGCCATTGGCAAGCTGGGGAAAAGCCAGTAGTGTAGTTCCAGTCCAAGTCTGAAGGCCTGAGAACCAGGAAGGCAATGGTGTAGTTCCAGTCCAAAGGTTGGAAAAAGAAATGATGTCCTAGCTGGGAGACAGCCAGGCACAGATCCCTTGTACTGGGAGGAGGGTCAGCCTTTATGTTCTATGTAGGCCATCGGCTGGTTGGATGAGGCCCACTCATGTCAGCAAGGCATCTGCTTTGCTCAGTCTTCCGATCCAAACATCAGTCTCTTCCAGAAACACCCTCGCAGGCACACACAGAATCACATTTAGCCAAGTATCTGGGCACTCATGGCCTAATCAAGTTGGCACACAGCATTAACCATCACATCTGTGTTGTGTCTCAGGCATCAAGCACATTCCTAGGCACAGACTTGTGCCAGGTACATTCTCACTGAATGAAAGCCACTGAAAGAAGTTCACATGTCCCCTCGGTTCTTGGGCTTACTCATGCTCCAAACACAGGAGGCAGAGAGGAAAATGAGGGAGAGCTAGGGGCCTGACGATAAACCATGAGCCAATGAGGGACTGAGAGCCAGTGGTTATCAGTTCTGATTCTGCAAAGGGAACACACACACAGACACACCCCAAATATATGCACCAACCAAAACAAAGCATAGAAAGAACGCTTCTAGCCTAACTCCTTCATTTTAAAGACAAGGAAACAGGCCCAGAGAGATGAAATGACTTTCTCAAAGTCGCACATCAAATTAATGACTGCTCTACGACTAAGGCCCAGGACCCTAGAATTTAAGTTTGGTACCAATATGATGCTATGTGGCATTTATGTTACCCTGCTGTGGTCCTGTGTGCCCCAGACATTCTAGAGCCCCTTCCTGCTTTTGCTAAACCCTAGGTGATGAGGAGCAGGTGGTAGGGTGGCCGACTCTTGATGTCCTTCTAAACAGCAGAACCAGTCTTCCAGGGAGCAGCAATTCACCGTTACATTTTAAGAAGGAAGCAAAATGGACGGGAGGCAGATCCATGAGCTAATTGCTTTGGGATTATCATAATCAATATCCATTGCCCCAGGCCAAGGCTGCCTTCGCCTCATCAGGCTGCTGACATTTTGTGCTCCGTCAGCCAGCTCCTCACTCCAAAGTGATAACATTATTGATTTTCATCTGTCCCATTATGGCACCCTTTCTTCTCCCCGGGGATAGATGGTGCCTGTGCCCCCTAACTCCTGGTAGAAAAGGCTGTGGGATGAGAAGGTTACCTTTGCAAGTTCACACCCTCAGATGCTATCCATAGCCTAAAAAAATCCATTTTCATGCAAATCATACTGCCTGATTTTCTTAAATGCCCTTTTTCATCCTTCTCCACATGTCAACATATTTGAAAGTCAGATAAAGCATTCCATGCCTCCTCCCTGGGCTCCAGCTGATGCTTTTCTTCAAAGATACTTAAGGTGAGTTGTTTACCTGGCTCTCTCCCTACATTGTGGGGAGTGTTGGGAAGATCACAGGCTTTGAGGGCAGACAGACCTGTGCTCTAACATGGCTTCACCCTTTGTCAAAGTTATGACCTTGAACAGGTCATCTAAGCCCTCTTTGAGTCTTTATTGCCTCACCCTTGAGAGAGGAAATAGCAGTACTTGCCCATCACTTTCTTGAGATACTTCAGTGAGATGAAGGTAGGGTCGCTCATTCCTCATCTTTGTCCGTCCCTAGCCCCAGGTGTGACACAAGGAGGCCATAATAAATGTCTGGGGAACTGAGCACAAGTCAGAGATGCTTTTATAGATGAAACTGCTTCTTGGAGAACTGAAGCAGCCTGTCCATGCCCAGCCCAGCGATTGAAATGGGTCTGCTACATTCAGGTATTTCAGCGCTTTGTCTAATCTTTCTTTGACTAAGCCCTGGGGCCTCACGTTCACGCCAAAAGCCATCTGAACACAGCCATGCAGACTAAGCGAGGTGGTCACTTCACGGCTTTTCTTTGGAGTTAACTGGTTCCAGCTTCCATTTAATGGTTAACGTAGATTTCCACCATGGTCCGCACCAGCCCCATCTCGTCTCCCCTGCAGCTGCCTCCCTCAGCCTTCTCATAGCACAGCCCTTCCTGTTTACCAAACGAATGCAGCTTTGAAGCGGGAAGTGCTGGAACCATCTCAGCCCACCCCCAAATCAGATCTAGGGTCCAGGGCCTCTGAGCTTCCAGGCCACGTTCCCAGATTCAGTCTAGCTTCTTTGCAAATGGCACTTCTTGAGTCAAAGTTCTCCCACATGCTCCAGTTTTAGGGATTCATTCTCTCCTCCAAGTTCTTGTTCTGGGAGCGTCAGCCCAATGGCCAGGCTTTGCTCCCAAGGGCAGGCACAGGTGCTGCCAGCCTGCCAGTCTGCATTTCCAAGTGGCTCCTACCTGCTTTCTCATTATTAACTCCACTCACCTGCTGGGGTCCCTGGTACCACGCCATCTGGCAGCCCCTGCTGGTGGTAACTGTTGACATAAGCCAGTCCGAGAGCGAGTTCCTCCCCCAGACTGTTCCCTTTGCCTCTGCCCGGGTCCCAGCCTCTGCCCCACCTGCACAGTCTGCCTGCGGCACGCTGCTATGACCTTCCTTCCCGACACTGCTTTTATTTGTGTGTAAGTCCCCTGCCCCACGTTGCCAGCTATAAAACGCACACTCGCTCCTTCATCGTAATTTAACAGTAATGACCTTTCTTCACAGTCTCTTCCAATAGTATTTATTTAATAAATAAGGATTGTATAATATAAGTAAAAACACAGAATTAAAAAGAATAAAAAGAAAAAATTCTCCTTCAACCCTCACCAAATCCCACATGCTGTTGATAACTGATGTCAATAATTCACATTAATATATTGGTTAAATAATATTTTCTATTTTCCTCCAGGCTTTGGCATGGCCTTCCATTGGCCATTGCCGGACCAGGTGTGTGAACATGTTTAATTGCTTACTGTGGGAAGGGCCACGGCAAGGCAGCGAGGTTTGTCAGCCTTTCTACTTGTGGTTTATCTGGTTCGATCCTCACTAGTCCTCAGTACCATAATGTGTAGCCAGAAATCAAAACATTTCCTCAATATTTCTGAAGTCACTGGCATTCCAGCAGCGAGAACTGTGATGCTAGAAGATGCGGTATTCTTGAGCACAGGACCTAAGCCTAGCCCGGCCTCAGATGGATTTCAGCATGTGGCTCGATGCTGAATTTTAGCATGTGACATCCTAGTGCCTTTTTACAAAATAGGAATGGCTTGGCTGGAGAGGGAACGGGACCCTCAGTCTTTCCAACCAGGGAAGAAAACACCCCTTAGTAGCAGAGCCTGGGCAGACTCGCCCTTGAGCTCTTACTCATTGCCCCAGGCCAGGGCACCACCAACTACTGAGCAAGCTCTGCCCCTGTGCTACCTGCCGCAGAACAGATTCTGATAACTGAGGCAAGTCACTCCTGTCTGAGAGGTCCCCAACATCCCTCCCTGTCATATTTTCCTAAAACCCAGAGACTCTGCTGTAGTGGCTGGCAACAGCCCCCTAATGCGTAGCTGCTTGGCGTCAAACGATTCCCCTCTTTGGTCAGGCTCTCACCTAGGAGTGCCTACACTCCCAGGTACCGTCATTCTAAATTTCTGGTCTCAACATGTCATTCATGGGTTACAGTGTCCTCATGATCATGTATTTCTTTGAGTTTTTGTCATTCCAGCTGAAGAGAGATCATTTGACGTTTGACAGATGGCTGTATGCAAACGTTTACAACTTTTTGAGAGGATACAGTACACCAAAGAGACTGCTATTATGACTATTAGGAGAACAATACCAAGACTTCGGAGCATGCTCCTTAGCTAGGGTCCTTATGAACCAAACCAACTAAAATCAGATAGATTGAAGAATGAGCCAGATGGGGCATCTACCTGCTTTAACCCAGTAGCCTGTTCGTTAACTTTTGCAACCGAGTCTCCACATTACCTGTGCATTTATCCCTGTGCAGCCAGTGGGCAGCAATTCTATTATCTACCATCCCATGATTGGGTTAAATTAAAGTAGGGAATGGCAATTTGCAGGTTACCCATGGAAGCTGCTGATTGTGAAATTCAAACTACAGCATTATCCTGCCAACTGAAATAGATCGGCATAAGCAAGGGAAAACTAAGAAAAATAAGAATCTCATTATGATGGAGAGTCTTGTTTTGATGTCTTGGGAAAGGCTGTCCACAGCACGACATTGACAACTTCTTGTACTGGTTTGTAGTTCGAATTTCTCTGCTTATGGCATCAAGCATTTTGGTGAATTCTCTGTGTGGCCCACACGTCAGGCATGAGAATTGTCCCTTGAATTTTATATCAAGTTGTCCAGCTTCAGCGTATAGGGCTTCAGGAACAGAGAAGTTTTTGCTCTTAGTTGGAGAGTCATAGCCAGATATGGGATAGAAGTTTTTGCTCTTAGTTGGAGAGTCATAGCCAGATATGGGATGGTACTAGAATAATTCAGTGTCCAGTCCAGGCTACATGTAGATAATAAAAACTTGAAAACAATGAACAAAGCTATAATCAAATAACAGGTGTACTATGGTTTTCTTCTGAGATGAAATTCTTCTTTCTACAGTTACTCCCGTTTCTACAAAAGCTAATCAGAATAAGACTAATTTGTTTGAAAAATAAGTTTAGTTCCATTAAACTTGACCTGATTATTTACATAAGGGTAGCAAGAATAATAATCACATAGGCTCCTTTTAAATTTGCTTTGCTGGAAATGTTGATGAAGAAACTCAGATTGGACTTTTAAAAAAATCTGTTGACACTAGAAAGACAAACCAAGGCAGGTCAAACTTCATCGGCACTATCTAATATCTGAAGTTCCTGGGCCTGCCAGGAAGTGACAGTTTTTTATTCATTTACTGTAAGGCTGGGAACCCTTGAAGCCAAGCATTTTATGCACATTTTAAAACATGACATTCCAGTCAAAGCCTTAATAATATAACCAATGTTTCTAATTATATCCTGTTATAAAGAGAGAAAATTATTATTGAACTCATATAAATAAGTTGCCATAATAATAAAAATACTCATGAATAGTTTCCAAATTTTGGAGGAATCAAGTAGGGAGGAAAGCAAATGTTTCTATACTTGTTTACAAAATTATTATTTACCAAATTGCTGTAAGTTGTAGATGCCTTAATAGAGGAAAAATGTTTCCTTAAATCTAGGAAACAAAATTTTAAAAGAACCAACAATGTTTCAAGTAAAAAAGCCATGAAAACGCATCTTCTTCATAGTTCATTTAGTCTCGTGTAATTAGGTCTTACTCTGTTTAATCTTGGTTAGCAGTTTCACAAACCCATGAGTTTCTTTATTAGAGCCCTAAATATTTTTACCCAGTCCAAGCCTATCCCAAAGTAATCAGAAATCTCTACTTGTTAGAATTCTTTCCATCCTTTCTATAAACTTCCTTGAAGACACGCGTTTTAAGATTACAGTTGCTTGCAAAAACTTTCCACTTGAATGCATGGGCAGGGCAGGTGGATGCAAGAGTCTGGAGTTCAGGGCTGAGACCCAGGCCGTGGGAATGCATGCGGGCTTCTCGGACCGCAGACGGTGTTTAAAGCCACCAGGACAAACACTACCACCCAGGAGGTGGGTACGGGTAACAAAGAGGAGAGGAACCGGTTCTGAGTTCTAGGACTCTCCAATGTTAAGAGGTTGAGAGGAGAAAATCCAGCAAAGGGGACTAAAGATTTGAAAAAGTGACAAGGAAAATCAAGAAAGGGTGGTGTCTAGGAAGTGAAATAAAGGAGGTCTTTCCAAGAGGAGAGATCAGTGGTGATAAAGGTTAGTGAAAGGTCAGGCAATATCGTAACTGAGACAGGTAGGACAACAGACCCTTGGATTTGGTTATGTGGAGGTCACAGATGGCTGTGACAAGAGCAGTTTTGGTGGATTAATGGGGCGCAGCATCTAGCACAGAGCAAGAAACCAGAAAAGGGCTGGGATATTGCGAAAAAAGGAAAGTCTCGATTTGACTAAGGAATAATTGTAGGGAACAAGGAAATATGAGAGCTGCGTAGACAGAAAGTTGTCAGAGACGTGCTGAGGAGATTAAATATTAACACCTGTGAAGTCCAGTCTTGGACGGGTTGTGCATATGGATGCTGATGCTGCCCAGGGAAAGGCAGGAGTTGAGGAGAAACTGGATCTGAATCCAGCAAAGCAAGACATGTTCTTAGGGTGGACCAAGAGCTAAGGATGGGCGCCACTGTCTGCCGTGAATGGGACCAGGAGGCACTGTTTAACAGCCAGCCAAAGTACACACCGGCCACTTTCTTTTTCTTCCCACTATCAGGACGGAACATTCAAGGAATAACACAGCTGCTCGGAATTTCAGGGATTTACCAAAAAGAACAAATGGGCCCTGTAGCGTGGGCTGTGTCGTGCCATTCCTCAATGAGCTGAGATGAGTGATCCAAGGGCATGAATCACCCATGACATCTGTCACTCTGGGTCTCTAAAGCTGCTGTGGATTTGCATTGAGACTGACCTTGCTTTTTAGGCCCCTAAGTGTGTGTGTGTGTGGTCACAGCATCATAAATTAAGGAGTTTGAAACTTTCTAACCTAAAATATTTAGGGGAGGAAAAAATATGCTAGATGAGGCTGAGTGTACAGATTTGACTTTCCTTTATGTCTTTATAGAAATGAGATATTAATATACCCTAACTCTGGAGCCGTCCTCTGGATTTTTACTGAGGGCCACGGTAATGTTTCAAGTGGATCCATGGTAGGATCTTCACAGTTTAAAACAAAAATAAAATATACTTTGTTTACTTTGCCTTGGGCATACATTACAGTTTCTTAGGTCCAGGAATTGTCATCCTATAGAATCCCATAGAAGCATCTGGGACCACAGGAGATGCCACAGCAAAGCTAGAAATGATCACTGTCGGGTGCTAACACACAAAGTGTGAGAGGCTGGGCTTTGGAATGAGATGGGTCAGGCTTTGCGTGTCAGCTCTGCCACGGACCTACCTGGGAAACTTAGGCTAATGCGTTGCTTCCCCTGAGATTCTATATCATCTTTTGTAAAAATAGAGATACTACTACTCAATTTAAAGGATTGTCATGATAATTAAATGAACAGACATAAGTGAAATTCTTTGACTCGGGGTTAATATGTGTTGGTTTCTTTCCCTTCTCCCTATTGTCCCTTTATCAGAAGGAGAAAAGTCTATTTGAGGGGCAGAACTACCACAAAACCCAAAAAGACAATGCATTAGAAAATGCTCTGAAAATTATGAACTATGTTTCCCACCATGGGCAGAGAAGGGGCTTATCTGTGCCTGCCCCCTCCTTGTAGGTGACACACTGTCCTGCCTGGGCATGGACTTGTCCCCTTCCCACTTTCCTCCCCTGCACTCAACTCCATTTTGGTGTCCCTGCTTCCCACGGCACCATTGTGGAGAGCAGTGGTTCTCCAACTTAGCATGCATCAGAATCCTTTGGAGGGCTTGTTAGAACAGATTTCTGGCCCCCACCATTAGAGTTTTTAATTTGTAATTCTAAGTAGGAACCTAAGAATTTGCTTTTCCTACAAGTCCCCCAGTGACACAAAGGCTGCTAGTCAAGGGACCACACTTTGAGAACCACTGGTGATGAGGAGAGGATGGACTTGGGGTGCCTGATGCTTCTGACTTCCGTTTCTAGTTTGCCCACTGACCAGCTGAGTGACCCAGGCAACTCACTTGCCCTCTGAGAGGCTGTTTTCTCACCTATAAAAATATGTCGATAATACCCTCACGGTGCTGTTTTAAGGATTAAACAAGATGTAGTTTCTCTGGCCTTCTCTGTGAGAAACAGAAATTGTTCTATAGGATCATAAACACTGAGCTCACTTTGCTAGCCATTACAAGCTATGCAGGTGTCACTGGCCATCAACACCAATGTCACGTGGCTGTTACGGATGTGTGGCTTTGGCTTACGGCAGTGGTCATTTAAATGCAGTCTCAGGATTTGCTCACCTTCCCCTGACACTTAGGCTCCCTGTGAATGTACAATCTAAATAGAGAAGGAAAGAAAGGCACTTTCATCTTCCTCTCTTCCTCATGCCTCTCAATCTGGAATCCTGTAGCTAATCCCAAGTGTCATATTTTGTCCTTAGAAGGTATGTGCAGGGCTTGCGTTCCTGTGCTCAAAGGAAAGTGTGGTCTAACAGGTAGCAAGTGGGTGTGGAAGGGATGGTGGGTTCTATTTAAAGCCTTCCCACTGACTCACTGAGCCATCCTAGGAAAATGGCTTAACTTATCTGGGCTTTGGACTTCCTCTTATGAAAAGGACAGACAGCCCCTTCTTAGCAGGGTGCTTCTGAGGGCAGAGAAATTAGTGTTTGAGAAGCACTTGGAGGTGAGGAGTTATGTGGCCATATGAAATATGGAGTCTAGAGGGGCACATTCTTCCTCCACCTTCTCATAGCATTCTAAAGTTCTAAAAACCACATCCTGACCCATGTGAAGCCCTGTAGTTTTGAAATGCTTGAAAAAAATAAAAACTTATAAAGCACTCCTTCTGGGCCCACATCCCCATCCCCCTGAGGTCTGATGTCTGAGGTGTGGGACAGGCAGAAAGTGGGTGCAGGAGAGCCACGGTCCCAGAGTCTGACTATTAGAGGTCTCGGCCTGCCTCTGTTTGTCACCATCTTGAGATCTTGGGCCAGAGCCTGCCCCACTCCAAGTTTAAAGCTCTGATGGCCCCTCCCAGTTCTTTGACACCTTAAAGTTCTATAATTCTGAGTTGTGAGGTCTTTTTCAATGTAGCAGGGAATTCAAAGAAGCAAATAGAGAATAACTCTTGGTTTCCACCAAGAAACTATAACTCCACCTGCTCTGTCTTTTCCACTTTTCCACGGAGAGGCTCCTGTGTACCAGCTAATCACTAGTTCAGTTTTTTTTATTGAGTCCTTACTTGCCTTGTCCAGAGACTGAGCTAGAACTGGGATAAGATAAGATAAGCTATAAGGCAAAGTCCCTTCCTGCAGAGCACTTACCATCTAGCAAAAGCAACAGGCCCTTGGAGAATGGTAGCATGAAACACAATTATCCCCTGAATGTTTGGAAAGGACTTTAAAGAATAGAAGGGAAGAGAAAGGAAACTATGGCATATGAAGGGAAGGGAAAAAATGGCTTATTGACCCATCTTGCCATGCACCCAGTTGGTTGCTTTACATACATAAATGTATTTGTCTTGTTAAAATGCTTAACCGAGAGGCCTTCAGGTTGCCATGGTTCTAGCACCTTGGATTCCCACTCACTAAGCAAACCAAAACCCAACTCAATATAAACATTAAAACAGAACTTAAGCTTAACTAATCACAAACCACCTAGCAACTTCTAACTGAGGACATTCCTCTTTAACTAATCAGATATTTTCTTTGTCTTCCTTTTGCAAATGGCTTATAAAAGTATCCCCCTTGCACTTCTTCAGTGCAGCACTGAACCACTTGTGGTCTAGTGCTGACCAATTCATGAATTGCTGAAAACACAAATAAACTTGTTAAAACTTTAAGGTGCCTAAGTTTATCTTATAACAATCCTTACATTAATCTTATGAGGTAGATATTATTCTTCACAATTTAAAGCTAAAAAAAAGTTGGGCATGGAGAGGGTAACACATTTTTTTATATCCACAGAGTTACGGCTTAGGAAGGCACTACTCAAGCCCAGGTATATTGGACTCTAAAGCACTTGTTCCTGAAGACATGAAACTTGATCCAGATGTTAAGCAGTCACTGTGATGCCCCCATCATAGAGTGGGCAATTTCCTCATGTAAAGGGGGCTAAAAGAACAAAATTATAGCACTTGGATTGGATTAGTGGTCACTATTTAAGGACAGATGCAGGCAGTGTCAGGTGACAAGGTGGGAAGGCAGGTAACCCTGAATGTCCTGGGTGATGTTCCAGGCCGCTGTTCTCTAGGCAGTGAGGAACCAATGGAAATGGAAACAACTTGATCTGAGTTTTGCCCTTTGCAGCTACTTTGATGACACTGTGAAGGCTGGATTGAAAAGAGTGAGATTGTGTTCATTCATTTACTCATTTCCTGGCACTGGTGAAATGATACTGGGGAGAGGGGACCAGTGAGGATCTGATGGCAGTAGCCTAGAAGAGAGATGATAAAATCTTGAGCCAAGTTCTTACTTCCCCAGCTTCAGCATTCAGTAGATGGAGGAGACCCGGGAAAGTCCATGGGGTGTATACTTAAAGTCCTAAGAGTTGTCAGGAGACCTGAACTGACCCCTGACCCAAGATCCTTGGGGCCACATAATTAGGTATGAAGTTACACTTGATCAAGCCCTGAAGATTTGTAAATCCCTACATAGATGTTTTAGAAACAGACCTGGTCTTCAAAACTTCAAGGCCCACTGGGGATTCTGATCTCCTGTGGTAAAGACCTAGGGAAACTTGATTCAAATGTCTCTGAACCTTCCCAAACATATATTGTCTAAATAGAAGAAAGAGCTATTCCTTCCTACCCAGGCCTCTAATGCTAGTTTTTATCCAGAAAGAGATCAGGATTCTCAGACACCAGCTGCTTGCCTGAAAGGAGAAGAGAATCAAGTACCCTACATACTGGTCCCTCTAGACTGCAAGGTCCAAGTCATGGTGCTCACGTGAGTTCCAGCCACAGCAGCCCTCAGAGAGGACAGGTTTACATCCAGGCAGCCCACAGCGGAGTCAGAGGAAAGCTGGAGGGACAACTGGAAGGTTCTGGCAGAGAAGTGATGTCACCGAGGCAAAGATCAACACTGGACCATGCTATACCCCTGAGGAACCCAGCAGAGGCCAGGAGGACATGGAAAAAGTAAGGCGGTTGCCCACTTGTAAGCAGCCACACTGACTCTAGAAGTGACCAGAAAATGGAGATGATAATGTTTCCTGTCCGTTTTGAAAACCTCATCTTCACCACCATCACAGGACTCACTTCCGTATTGTAGCTCTCACTCAATACCTTCTCTTCCTCCCATTACTTATTAACAAAAGGGCAGCAGGGATAATACCAAGCTCACTATGAGCTGGCAGACCTGAAGGAGTCAGAAGAGTTCTGGTCTCTTCTCTGCCGTTCTCGGGCTCTCTGACCCAGCCCCATGCGCTGTCTCTTCATTGTGAAAACAGGGAAACCATAAAATGGTGGGTTTGAAAGAACAGACTGCCCGTAAGGCCCTTGCAGTTACAACAATCTCTCATTTGTTTCTTTCTCCCAGGCTCCCACTATACTCCACTTATTGTAATCTTTTTCCCCCTTCTTCTGTTTTCTCTTGCTTATAAAATCTGGCTTGTGTGAGTGATGTTCATATGCTTATGAACACAGTTGGTTCTTTGTCATCTGTGATAATGAGAGATGGATCATGTGGATGACCCCAAACTGCAAACACTGCTGATGGACATGACTGAGGAACATTCCAGTCTGACTAACAGTCTAATGCTTGGTTTGGGCTGCACCCACAGAGCATCCGTTATTTAGTTAGCAGGACGGGCACTGAGAAGTTAGCTGGGAGGCCTCGCGCAGGAGCAGGAACCGAGCGGGGATGAGCACATTGGCCAGGTCTCCTCCACCAAGCAATGGCTTGTTTGTGAACTAGACTTGGTTGGTTTGTGTGATTTACACCCCAATGGCCAGTGCATAGAACGTGCACAGGGTCGGGGCTGTAGTAAGAAAACAAATTGCCGGAGATTTTAGGAGACCGAGAGTCTTAGGAACAAGTAGGGTCACAGTATGGTGAGTCCAGGATGGCTCAGCCAGCAGGGATGAGGGCAAGGCCCCTTCTCTAGGCTCTGCTTTCTCTTTGATTCACCCCATGGGTGGCACCACGCTAAAGAAACCCCCTGGGACACTTACCACACAGGATTGGACCCCACAGAAAGGTGAGCCACCATGTGCCCGGACGCTTCCCTGATTCTGCAGCCCCACCAGCTCTTCGGAATGTAAAAGGCAAGAAGAGGTTTCTGGGCTGTTCATGATCATTGTCCTAGCACTCATGTCCTGCCGTGCTCCCTACCTGCTCCTCTTCTTCAGTTACCTCCTAGCAGTCAGTGGAGACACGTAGCATGGGTGTCTCAGGCGAGCTGCATCAAGATATTATATGAAGCTTGTTCTGTTCATAAAACGTTGAAAATGACTATGTAAGATTACCAGTCACTGGTCGCAACGGTCCGCAAGTTATTTTATGATAAACTTTGATATCTCTTTTATTATAAAGGTGACATGTTCACTTAAACATTTAGAAAATATAGTAAAGGTATAAAGAAGAAAATGTGTATTAGCTATACTCTAACACCCAGAGATAAGATAAGCACCATTAATATTTTGGTTTATTATATTTTTTCTCTTTTCTAAGCACACAGGTAAACAGATTAGAGACAAAGAAAGAGAGAGAGAGAGAATAGATAGATGTTACTGTATACAGTTTTATATCTTATATTTTCTTTGTAACAATCTTATAGAAATTTTATGTCATTTAGTTTTCTAATATTATATATTAATGTCTCTGTAACATTTAATTTTATCCATGGACAATAATTTATTAAGCATTCTTTATTATTGAGATAGCGTTTCCAATCCTTTGCTTATTTTATATAATATGGCAATGAAAATCCTCTTGCATAAATATCTATATGAATTGCCGGGCTCTTCCTTAATAGAGATACCTTAAAAAATGAATTTTAGGGTAAAAGGATACAAAGATTTTTAAGGCTCTTGAATAAATTGTCAAATAGTTTTCTAGATAAGTGGCAACAACCTATCCTTCATTGGCTGTATAGGTCGCACACCCTTACTAAAAGTAAGAGCTATCATGTTTTATAATGTTTGGAACTTTATATAGGTAAAAAAGTGATAACTCAATATCTTCATTAAGATTTTCTGGAATTTATTTTGTGTGTTGAATATTCTAATATGGTTATAGAATGCTCTGTTTATGATCTTTGCCCATTTCTCTTTTCTGTAGGTATTCTTATTTATTTATACAAGCTACTCCTATAAGCTATATATATTTACATGCATATGTTTATTAATCCTTTGCTATCTATGTTTCAAATTTTTTCCCCCGCTTGTTTTTTGTCTTTTAATTTTGTTGATAATTTTAATATTTAAAAATTTAATTTACTTGTATTCAAATCTTTGTTTTTACTTTGTAATTTCTTCCCTGACAACCAGTGATTATTTGTTCATACTTTCTAGTTGCTTTATTTTTTATATTAATAGTTAACTTTATAATTCATCTTGTGTTTATTTTACATGTAGTATGAAGTGAAGGTTTAACCAAAGATCATTCCTCCAACTACTTGCTGACTACTCCGTTTGTTCATGACGTTGCCCTTTATCGTATACAAAATCCCCAGACGCGCCGCAGGTGCCTAGGCCCAGCACCCAGACTCCCCTTCCAGAATGAAGAACTTATTCTTCCTGCTGCTGGAAGACAGCTCTCAGCTGTCCCCTCTCTGAGGATTCACATAGCAGGAAAAAACTGCCTTGCTCAGAGTCACACTGCCTTCCAGAGACAGCCTTCAACCAGTGATTGGTCCACGTGGGAAGATAAAGACACAGTGCCCTCTCTCCAACTCAAGACAACACCGATGACCATCTCAGCCCTACAGCTCCCTGTGTGGCTGAAGCCTTTGCTGGGACTGAATCACAGCTCAGCTTCTCCCTGTGCCTGATTTCACTTCCATGCCGACCCTAGAAACACTCCCTAATGACTGTCCCACAGCCTCATCCCCATCTCAGGGTCAGCTCCCATGAACACAGCCTGTGACATACATACGTACAAGCTCACAATTTGCAATCCACAATTTGAAAATTAGTAAAGTTCTAAAAACTGAAAGTTTTTTTTTCCATGAGTTTATTGACATTTATTTGGGAGTAAAATATAATTTAATCAGTTGGAGGCTGTTCATGGCTGATGTATCCTACCCAGTTTCATTGCAGAAATGTCAGTGTTTGATTATGGAGTCCTGGTCCAGACTCCACTGGGGTCTAACATCTATGAAGTATTAAGTAATATTTACAATATGACCAAATTACCTTTCTAAAATTCCAATTTTACATTCCAAAACACATTTAGCACCAAGAATTTAAGATAAGAACAATGTATTTATATGGAGTGTAGTTTGAAATTTACCTTGATGCATCTGCTGTTTTTTGATTTTCTTTTTTTAGGTACAAGGTCTTGCTCTGTTGCCCAGGCTGGAGTGCTGTGGCATCATCATAGCTCACTGCAGCCTCAAACTCCTGGGCTCGAGTGATCCTCCCACCTCAGCCTCCTGAGTAGCTGGGACTACAGGGGACCTGCTGTTTTAATAGCAATATCATCAGTAAGCATTTTTTTTTTATTTCAGCATATTATGGGGGTACAGATGTTCAGGTTACGTATGTTGCCCTTGCCCCCACCCCAAGTCCGAGCTTCAAGCGTGTCTATCCCCCAGGTGGTGCACAGCACACTCTTTGTGTATGCATATACCCGTCCCCTCCTTCCCCCTCCCCCTTTCCCCCTGCCCAACATCCAGTAAATGTTATTCTTATATGTGCACTTATGTGTTGATCAGCTGAAATCTCATAAATTAAGATCTCTCCCTTAGCACTGTTATTCTCTTGCAGAATACTTTTTTATCCCTACCCATTTACTCTTTGAAGAGAACTTCGGAATCATTTTACCAAATTATCTCCCCAAATTTAGATTTTCATTGAAATAATATTAAGAATAAAAATTAATTTGGGAAGAACTAATATCTTTAAAATATCCCATCTAAGAATATAATAGGTCTATTTCTTTATTCATATTGACTTTTATAGCTCTTGGAGAGTTTTACAATTTCTTCAGATAGGCTCCAGGCATATTTTATTACAGTTATTGCAATGACCTAGATGTTGGTTGTTATTCTGAAAGAAACTAAGAAACATTTTTTCTTTTAATTCTCCTAATTGATTATTATTTGTTTATAGAAAAATAATCCTTTTATAATTTTACTTTTACTGCCTTCCTTTCTGAAATTACATTAATACTAAGAGATTTTCAGTTGAATTTTCTTGCATTTTCCCTATCTTTAATTATGTCATCTGCAAATAATGATAATTTTGTCCTCTCTTAAAATATTCATGCATCCTCTTTCCATTTTATACCACACTGTCCTGGACAGTATGTTCATAAGAATGTGAAGTAATGATGGCAGTGGAAGAAAATTCTGGTCCAGTTCCCAATTTTAATTGGGATTGTCCCTAGTGCTTTACCATTACGCAGGCTGGTATTTTATGACACTCATTCTTAACCATCTACAGAAATAATCTGTTCTTCATTTTCTAAAGGTTTGTCTTTCATCTGTAAGAAATATGTCACATTGTGTCCTATATTCTTTTCATTTGTTGAAATTACCATATGTTTGTCTCTTTTGAAATATTGCTATGACATAATATATTAATAGGTTTCCCACCATTCTTGAATTTTAGGATAGACTCTATTTCATTGTAGTTGGTGAGTTTTACTGATGCTTTACGGAAATATGGATTTTCATGTACAAATTTATAATCGAGATCAGTTTATAATAAAGGTTCTCAAATGTGCAAGTGGTCATTATCATCTGGGGATACAATTTGAAAATGAAGATTACACAACCCAGCAGCCATGACAGAGAGAGAGATACATTTGATTATCAAATAATTTGAACTTTCTAATTTAAAAAATGCTCCATGTTAAAAGACAAATAGGCATGTATTAAAAATAGCAAATTGACAGAGGATCAAGTCCGCATTTTACAAAGTGCTTAAGCAATCAACTACTTTGAAAAGAGAAGCAATCCAATAGTAAAGTGAACAATGGTTATGAACAGGCAGTTTACAGAAAAAAAATATAAATGGACAATATAATTTGAAACAATGCCCAACCTCTTTGATAATTAAAGAAATACAGTTCAAAACTATAATAGATATTATTTTATGCCTATCAAAAATAGCAAAATTTCAAACATTTTATGATGACACCCAGTCCTGGCAAGGAAATGGGGAAATGGCACTCATATTCTTTGTTGTTGTTGTTTCTAGAAAAGGATTTGGCAATAGTTATCCAATTAAAAATCTATGCCCATTAGATCCAGAAATTCTTCTGCTAAGAATTTACCATATGCATTTATTCACAAAATATACATGGAAAATGCAAAACTAAATGAAAAGAATCATTATATTCACTAATAGAAAATTGATAGAACGAATTGAGACATATCCATTGGATGGGATGATATATTGCCATTAAAAAGAATAGATAGATCTGTGTGTACTGATATGGAAAATTTCAAATATAAGTTTGAACAAAGCAAATTGCAGAAGAGTAAGCATATTCTGATCCCTTTTGTAGATATATTGCATGATGGCTAAAGATAGATGCCAATGTGTTTGTCCAATGTGTTTGTCCTTTTTATTTTTTATTCTACAATGTTGCCTTAGTTGATGGGATTGAATAAGATGATGGAGAGGAAGGGGCCAAGGACACTTTTTATTGCGTACTTTTTACACTACTTGACTCTTCGATGTTACCTCTATTAAAATGTAATATCAGCCAGGATTTTCTGAGATTTTTTTTTTTTTTTGAGACAAGATCTCACCCTGTCACTCAGGCTAGAGTGCAGTGGCATCATCACAGCTCACTGCAACCTCCAACTCCTGGGCTCAAGCAATCCCCTTGCCTCAGCCTCCTGAGTAGCTGGGACTACAGGCATGCACCACCATGACCAGCTAATTTTTCTATTTTTAGTAGAGATGGGGTCTTGCTCTTGCTCAGGCTGGTCTGGAACTCCTGAGCTCAAGTGATCCTTGGCCTCCCAGAGTGCTAGGATTACAGGCACGAACCACTGCTCCAGGCTATGGAGTAATTTTAATAACTGCCTGTTTTGTAATTAAATTGATTCCTTTAAAACTTCATGGAAAATTTTTATATTGAAAATCTCCCTGGATAGCATCCTGTAGTCCCAGAGCTCTGAATCACAGCTGGGCAGTCCCAGAGGGAAGGGAATGCCTCATGCTGCTTCCCTTTGATAAGCAGCCCCCTGCCATCCCAGGCAGTCTGACAGGTCCTCAGTTCCTAAAGCTACAGGTGTTATTGTGGATTCCAGAGTAGCTACAGGAGCATGTTGAATCAAAATTGTTTCACTTCTGCTCAAGGGAGCCACCTGCTGTGTCACTTTCATATTGTACTAGGTAAAAACATGCCTTTGGGGAGGGGTGGTGACATTTTTAGTAATTCAAAATTATTTTAATGGCCCTTTTTTCATTTTTAGAATATAAAAAGTATCCAATGACTTTAAGAAAGGGGTTCTTTCTATCTGCAGTGCATTAATTTTCAAAGAAAAGTATTTGACTAGATACATAAATGCCAGAAGGCACCATATAATAATTTTAAAAACCTAGCCAAGATAAAGAAAAAGTATCTTCCAATGATGAAAAGTCAGTGGACTAGGGAGAAGACAGAGATGAAGCCAACTCAAAATAGGCCACATTCTTTTATTTCACATTCAGAATCAGCTTCACCTGTGATACCCATGTATGTAACATTTATCTTGGTATTAGGGGGATAGTATGGTGTGTTTGAAGACCACCCTCCAGGCAGCCTGAAACTCCAGATTAGAGGCTCAGTTCAAACCGATCATCACATAGAACATGACTACAAAAACAATTTATCTCTCTGAATCTTAGTTTAAGCATTTTAAATGTGAGTGTAATCCGCTAAAACCAGAGGCCTCATAACTTCTTATTTAATATGGCTAGAGCGTAAGAGATGAAATTGGAGTGGCCTCAGAGTACCCCTGAGGAACCCCAGGGCTCTGTGAGACTCAGTTTGCAAACCACTAGAGGAAATGATTCCTTAGGTGTTCTCTAGTTCTATGATTCAAAATGGAATATGTTTAAAAAACAACAACAACAAAACCCAGAGGCCTATACCCCAATCTATAGAATATATGCATGAGGTTCAGCATTGTGGAAATTGGCTCAAGTTGTGTCACTGGAAGAAGGTGAGAAAAAGAAAATAACAGGAAAGGAAAACAGACTTTGCTCTAATGAACTCAAACAGGAAGTGGTTAGTATTTTCAGATCTTTGCCAGACCTCCAGCCTCCTGTATGAGGAAGCGCACACAGGAGACACAGAAAGCCCCTTCGAGTAAAAAAGATATGGAGTGCATGAGAGGACTTTCAAAAAGAAATGTTCTTCTCCTTGAACTCTACAGGATCGATTTGCATTATGAACTGTTCCTGATGCCAGAGAGAAAAAATGCTTAGCAGGAACTCTCTGTCTTCATAACAGGTTTCCACTGCTTGTTGCTTTGTGAATTAATATAAATTATATAGAATAATGCACTCAAACCACATGTACCTGATGGTATACGTGAGGAACAGATGGACACCAGTGTGCAGTTTATTCCTATTTCATGAAGGCAATGGATCATATGTGACTGTGGCCACTCCTCATACCCCTCCCTCTGAACATGGTCCCCAAACCTCCTTTTCTTCTCATCCCACATTCAGTTCCGGGAAATGTAGGAAATTGTGTAACAGTTAATGGCAGAAGGGGCACTGACCTAAATGCATAGTGGTCATTTATTATACATGGCTTATGATCATTAAGGGGTTAGGCACTTTTTATAGAAGCTTTTTTCCAATCATTCAGGTTCCATTCCCCTTGCTTTATTTAGACTTGACATGTTCCTGTTTCTATATTTACACTTGATATGCTCAGTTCCCCTAAATATTCAGGGATACCATTAACCCTCAGCGGATTTGATAATGGCAGGTATAATTCCTGTATTAGTTATATGTTGTTGCATAACAAATCTCCTGCTAACCTCAGTGACATAAACAATAAACAGCTTAAGCATTCATTATCTCACACAGTTTCTGTGCATCAGGAATCCAGGAGCTGGGTAATTTTGGCTCCCTGTCTCTCATGAGGTTGCAGTCAGGATGTCAGCCAGGCAGGGCTACAGTCATCCGAAGGCTCATCTGGGGTGGGATGGCTCCAAGATGGCTTCCAAGAAGGCTCCAAGATGGCTTCCAAGATGGCTTCCAAGATGGCTCCAAGATGGCTTCCAAGATGGCTCACTAACATAGCTGTTGGCAAGAGGCCTAGGTTACTCACTGCCATTGAACAGAGCTTTAGTACTTTGCCACATGAGCTTCTCGTAGGGCTGCTTGAGTTCCTTACCACAGAAAAGCTAGTATCACCTAGAAGGAGTGATCACAGAGAGAGCACACACAAGAGCAAGAAGGAAGCCATATGCCTTTGATGACCTGGTCTCGTAAATCACACACCATCACTTGTCACATAGTCTAGTCATCAGAAGTGAGTCACTAAAGCTGAACTCATGCTTGAGGGGAGGAGAATCAGGCTTCACGTGTTTTAGGGAAGGGTGTCAAAGAATGTATGGATGTATTTTAAAACCACAGACCCTCTCTTTAGGATAGCCCAGGATGTGAAAATGGAAACTTTGAAAAAATGACTGCAATGGCAGCAATTCAAATGCCAAAAAAATTTCCTGCAGGATTTTGTCAGTTGGCAATGTAAAGGAGCCAGAGATCACCTCCCCCTTCCTTTAGTTCTTAGTGGGCTCTTTGGCTGCGTCTAGGAATCCCATCAGTAGCAGGCAGATTAACAAGAGGAAAGCATACCCATTTTATTAGTTTTACATGTACATGGGCATCTTCACAAAAGAGTGAAGTCCAAAGAAGTGGCCAAAGCAGCATGCTTTTGTACATTTTAGATAAAAAAAATGATAATTTGAGAATAAATGACAGAATAAAAGGGATCTGGAGAGGGGTAGTAAATTTCCAGGAGAATCACTAGGAGATACATGGGGTGGGGGTGGAAAACTACGTGAAAGATAAAGTATGTTTATTCAGGTCCACTAAGGCCTCCAATTCCCGGTCTCCGGCAATAGGTGCTATTTTCTATCTCTGGTATGGGGAGGGTGCCCCTCCCAGAAAATCTTTATGGCTTGCTGTCTGCAGGAAGAGACAAGTCAGCTAACCCTTTCTGAAACTGCAATTCCTCCAAAGTTTTCAAGTTGAACTAATCAATATACCAATTCAGCATATTTTGGGATAGAACATCTTTTGTTCCTTCAGCAGTGACACACCACACTTAAGTATTGGTTTGCAGGTTATTAATTGTTTGACAATGAGAGTAGAACCAGAGGATCTTTAATCTAAATGTTAGAAAATAGGAGTAATTACAGATACCTCCGTAATGAACTTGTAAACTAATATGGAAAATGATTTAATTCATAGAGCTTTCCAGGAATATACCTGAAGTATACAAGAAATTGACATTAGCACTTCTTTGCTTTAAAGATGCAAGAAAGTGGAAGATTAAAGGTCAGTCAAAACAAAGATGTTGATGATAAATATAGATGCTAATGAAAATGTTAATGTTTCTAACATAGCCGATGATAAAGAAGATGAAGAAATTGAAGTGAGTGCTTAGATAACTGTCCTGATTTCTTTTTTGGAATTACTGTCATGATTTTGCAAAGTTTTACAATAATTCCTGGAAGAAAAGAAGTGGCAGAGATTGTGCCATTTTTATTGCATGTGTTGAGGATGGAAGGGACAGAAGGTGTAATATTAGTATACCAAAACCAAAAGCAAGTTCTTGCCAAAAATAAATAAATAAAATCAGTTAAACTAGATGTTTTGTCACAGAGGCAAATCAACTTATTTGTGCAATCTTGGTTTTTTTCACTTTCCCTCTAGTTATTTCAGCATCACACAAATATAGCACCTCCCTCCTCCCCCTCCCCAAATTTTTAAACTTTTTTGGCAGAACCAATGATATTTACACTTATGAAACAAAGTATTTTTAAGTTTCACTGATAGAGGAAGAGAGCCTTCTCCAAATAAATATTTCCCATTCTAACAAGTGATTGGGTGTGATGGATTAATATAATAATCAACAAGAAAAGGTAAGAAATCCTGCCTGACATTCTTGTTGCATCTGGCATTTAGTTTTTAGTAAGAACCATTCATCTCTCCCCCCTCAAGCCATCCAGCTACAGAACGCTTTCTATTCAAGTCCTTAGCCTGTTTTTAAATTGAGTTATTAGGTTTTGTTTTGGTTTTATTTTTTTACTATTGAGTTGTAGGAGTTTCTTATATATTTTGGAGATTAATCTCTTATTCAATATACAGTGTGCAAATATTTTCTTCCATTCTATAGGTTACCTTTTCATTCTGTTGATTGTTTCCTTTAATAGACTATAAACAAAGCAGCGATCTTGACATAGTAAGAATTTAGCCACTACTCACCCAAAAAGGAACAAGAAATTAAAGCCCTGACATCACGCTTCCTTTAAGCTGTAATTTCCTCAGGTTTTTGGAACTAGGTTTTATTATCCTGTTGTCATCTTTTATTCAGTTTTGCAGGGGTGGCTCACAATGTTCTGTATATCTCATCAAACTTAGTGGATGGAACGCATTTAACCCTATTTTGCTGGAGACTCTTCCCAGAAAAACCTATTTTGTTGTAGGAAAAATCGGAGCTAATGTTCATGGCCTTGCCAGAGCTGTCTCCAAAACACACCAGCCAAACGGAATTAGGTGAAACTTGTGGACAAAGGCTCAATTAAATTCAAAAAACTGGTATTGTGTTCTCAATTGTGGCAGCACAGTGCTAGGCACAGTGATACTAAACTGAGTAAGAATACAGAATAAACAAATAAGAACATAATGTGAGTCAGGTGGTAGAATAGTTATGAAGCACATAGATATTGGGGGTAAGGTACAAACGGCGATGATCAGTAAAAGTTACATTTTGGGATAGGTAAACATTTGAGCTAAGCCTTGAAAAGTTAGACAAGCGTACCAGGCCAAGATGGGGAGGGGTATTCTATAACCTGTACCAGGACTGACAAACATGGGCACACCTGCCACTGCTCTCGTTACTCTGCCCAGGACAGACATTACTAAATGCCCATGCCCTCTTTTTTCTTCCACTAAGACAGGGTCTCAGAATCCTAATCAATAGGGTCTTAAAGAAAACCATTGGTGCATCCAAAATGGTGCACAGGTCTTTGCCATCCGCTCTTGATCCAGAGCATCTTCTTCAGGTATCCTAGTTTTGAGCAAGCCAATCATAGTAACTTAACTCAGTAATATTCCAAGACAGCTTAAGTAGGCCAAAGTTTGGAAGAACATGTCTCCCTTTTTAATGTTTCCTTCCAGGTGGAGGGAATTCCATTCATGTGAAACTTCTGGTTCCTTCTGTCAGTTTTATTTATTCTGTCCCAGTAAAGGAAGACTAAACTATCTGATTGTTAAATTTTCAAAGAATAAACTGACCATACATAGCTCATCTCCTCCATTTTCCTTTCGGGAAGAGGAGTTCTCAGTATATCATTTCTGGATAAGTTTTTATCTTGAAGAAGCCTGTCCCACCCAGCCTGAATGCGAATCAGTGCAGTATTTTGTCCTTGCTCAAAACTATATACACCAAAAAAATGAAACAGGCATATAAAGTTTTATTTCAGGAGATCATATGTAACAAAGAAATAAAGGAAATGTCACCAGGGGAACAAGAAGACAGAGCTCCCTTCTGCATTCTAGTGTCATGTGCTTTCATGCCAAAAAAAGTACCAAGTTTTCGGTGCCAGAGAACCATGGGTGGGGGGAGAGGCAAGTCTGCGAGAATGGGAATCTTCAGGGAGAGTCAATCACTCAACCCAGAGCTTTGGTGTTTGGCAGGAGAAATGGGGATACCACACTTCAAAAGGTCAGTTTCTACCCAAGGCCAAGTCTGACTTTCTTGGCTTGGGTCATTTGACTAACAGTTTCTACTCAATTTCCCCCAGCTGTGTACACTGAAGTAAGAGTACGCAGTTTGTCTTAATAACGGCTCCCAAGAAATCATGTCCCCCTGTGTCCGTGCCTGTTTGCATTATGATTTTGTCACTCCTTCCATCAGGAGATGAAGTTGATTTTCTGACCTTTTGAGTCTCAGCTGACCTTGCGAACTGCTTTGACCAATAGAATGCTACAGAAGTCATGCTACAGAAGTGATACTGTATGATACTGGAAACACCTTATGAGACCTTGAAGTTTCTATTTTCACCCCCTTGGAATTCCCATCACTGCATAAGGAAGCCCAAGAGAGACGACTGAATGATGAAAACCATGTAGAATGAGTCAACCTGGCAACCAGTATCAAGGCTTCAGACGTGAGTGAAGCCATCTTAACCCCCAGACCCAGTTAAGCTTCCAGGTGATTACAGCCACATGGGTGACCCAAGCAACCCAAAGAATCACCAGAGTTAATAAGTCATTGCTTTAAACCATTATATTTTGTGGTGTTTCGTTACACTGCAAAGGCTTACTGGCATAAGGAGTGTATTTCTCTTCAGATACAAAGGCTTTCCCTGGAACCTATTCCACATTGGACATGAAAGTCCCATATCTTTGTCTTTAACCTCTTAAAAGTGTCACTGTCTTCCTCTTTTTTAGGGCAATGCCTTTTCCTTCCCTCACTGCCTTAGGCTCCTTTAGTGGGAATCTACTTAATTTTGCATCAAGAATTTTTAGGAAAAGATGCAGTTAGCTAAACTCATTTCCTTTTCTTTATTGTCCTCTTAACTCAAAGCATATCTCCTTTCTCAGATTCCCATTCTACCACCTAAAATATCTTCTTTTTCTCCCATATTCTCCAAAGAAATTGAACCACAATGGAGGACAAACATTTCTTGCAAGAGGAAATGAATTTTTGTTCCAGACAAATCCTTATCTTGCCAGTGACATGCACCACTCTGGCTGCTCCTAGCTGGGTACAGGGACTAAATTGCTGCTAATTAGAGATAGGCAAGCCTCAAAGGGATTTGACTCAGATTCCAACTGGCAAATGAGACTTATGTGTTTGGATTGGATTTGGATTTAGATTGGACTAAAACTTCCCTTTGTGCATTACTCAAAGCTCTTGCTCCTCAACCAGCCAAAATGCTGCACTCCCACTTATGCGTGGGGACAAACACACAGCAAAAATGGCCAACTCTTTTCAAGTCTAGGTAGCGGGTTTGAGTTGATATATCCCAGCTGAAGAGACATTTGAGATTCCTATTTTGAATTGTTCTGCATCTCTAGAGCCTCATTAGCCCCAAACCTTCATGGTTGTTTTGCTTTTTGTTTTTGGGGGGGTTTGTGTTGTTATTGGGGACTTGGAGGGGTGCTGGTGAACAACACTGGATGGAAAGTCAAAGAGGTATTCACAAAATTCACTTTTGATCTATGTGACGGCTAACAGTCCAACTATATTTTGACGGATTCACTGGATTATTTTGGAAGTCTTATAAACTGACATCAATTGACAGTTTAGTATGTGTGTTTGTTCATTTAATCCTTAAAACAATCATAAGAGGTAGGCTATTGTTTATTATCCCTATTTGGCCTATAAGGAGAGAAAAGTGAAGAAGTTAACCGCGCTGTGCTGGCCTCTGTGCTTGGCTCAGCCCATGAAAGAGCAGACCATGACAAGACAAGAATAATCTTTGAGAAGTTCTTCCACCATAAATACTTAGATATTAATTATGTTACTCTGAGATAAACTGTAAATAACTAGCACTGCATTACATAAATCACAACTGAGTCATGAATCCTAGAATATTAGGATTTAGATATCATTCAATCTAATTCCTTCATTTTGCAAATAAGTTTTATTAAGCTTAAGCTCAAGAAAAACTTGTGACTTGTGACTTATCAAGGTCACAGCAGGGGCTGTTGGTAAACCCAGTTCAGAACCAGTTGCCGTTCACATGGTGCTTAGCGTGGGTTAAAAGTGGGTTGTCCTTTGGAGAAGGTTGGCTTGATTCCCCATGAGGTTCACTCTTGAACAGCATTTACCTTTCTGAATTCACAATCATCTAGGGTATGGCCTTCAGCCTTAAGACTCAGGAATTTCTATTTATTCTTCATCATAAGAAAGGGGATCCATCTCTAAGGGATGGAATCACATTAACCAAACTCACAGATTGAAATAACATAAACCAGAGTGTGGATTTATTTACACTGAGGAATACCATTCTCTCTCTGCCAAACACACAGTATGATATTTAAATATTGAAATATATTTCTGAAAGACATAGACATGCTCAAAAGCAAGACAAACACATCTACAGACCAAAAGTAGAAGAGAAAAGCCCAGAGATAAATTGAAGTAGAAGCCACACACAGATCTCTAGGACCGGAGATAGCAAAGGCAGCTGAAAGTTTCTCAATCTGGCACCATTAACATTCGGGGCCAGATATTTCTTTATTATTGGAGGTTGTCCTGTGCACTGTGGGATGTTTAACAGCATCCCTGGTCTCTACCTTCTACATCCCAGTGACACTCTTCCTCTTTGCCTCCCAGGAGTCATGATAATCAAAAATGTCTGCAGCCATTGCCAAAATGGTTTCAGTTGAGAACCACTGAGGAATCTAAATGTACATTACAAATAGCGAGACTCCAGAGACAGACTCACTTTGTAAAACCAAAGGCTGAGGTTGGGAATCCCCACTTATGGACAGAAACAGACAAACTGCCATCACTATCCAGGTCTGGCCAGCTGTTGTCCAGCAGATCTGGGGGACAGAAGGAACAAGGGCACCCACCCTTCCAGAGTCCTGGCCAAGTCTTCTGCTGGCACAGAGAACTACCAGATCAGTGATCCTCGATATCCCAATAAGCTGTCTGTATCTTTGAGTTTTGAAAAGGCACCTGTTTGCCCCTTCCATCTCCCATGGACTAGCATCAGTGATCTTGACTGCTAAACCCTGATCCAGTATCCTCTGTGCTAGACCTCACTGCCTGAAGCTCACTCAGACTATGATTTTAAGGCACAAACTGTGTCTTATTATTATATTGCTAGTTTATATGAGAATCTGGCACAAACCAGGTGTTGAATAAAATGTTTTTTGAATGAATAAGTGATCTAAAGGGTGAATGGACCAGTCTGAAGGGAGCACCTATTAGGTACTGGATTCTGAGCAAGGTTTGTTAAAGCATGAGCTTTGGCACTATACAGAGCTGTGTTTAAATCCCAGATAAGCCACTCACTAGCTGTGGGACTTTGGGAATGTCACTGAACTTCTCTGAGCTCCAGTTTCTTTAGCAGTAAATAGGAATAATAATGAAGCTTTTGGAGCATTGCCTTACACATGGTATGTTCTTGATTTTATTTTTTTATATCCACTCAAACATATAATGGCTATTAAATTCTGACAAACCGTAAGGTGAATCCTTTCCTTAGTCTCCTCACTTTACAGATGACAGAAGGAGTCAAAGGAGTTAAGTTAGTTCCCCAGGGACAAAGCCCTATTAGTGGCAGAGGCAGGATTCACACCTAATCTGACCAGCTGCAGCCTGGGGCTTCCCATGACCCCATACAGGCTCAGGTAAACTCCTGGAGGCATTGCTGAAGAAGCTAGAAACTAGTCTCCATTGCTAGAGAGGCAATTTGTTTGCTTTCCAAGAAACTTCCCTTTAGACAACCTATGTCTAGGAGGATGCAGGGGACATTTCCTCCGTGGGCCGAGATGCTTCCGCCAAGCTCTGGAGCCCAGCTCACACAATCAGTCCAGGCCTCATTTAACCTCCTACAGCCAGAATTAGAAGGTTTGGCTTTATTAATTCAGGTCAGTAAGGTTTTGTTTCTTGTTTGTACATCAAACTATTCACACAGGTCTCTTAGTCTGATTTCTATTTCAGAGTTTCTCTTTTATTTCAAATAAAATTTGGAGATTAGTTTGTATTTTGGATTCCTAGCATTTGGTCAATAAAGGGTTGACTGGATGGGCTCACGGCTGACTCCAGCTATCTCCCAAATTCACGATGTCAGCTCCAGCAAGATCTCAGGAAGCTCATGGTTTACACTGTAGCCGAAGATCCTGGACCACCAGTATGAATTAGAATGCCTGGGAAGAGGCGGGATTGAGTAATTGTGGGATCTTACTCAGCACTTGAATTTCCAACACTCTAAATGAGAAAATGTCACTTTACCAAATACAAAGAAAGCAGCCCAGTACTGCTTACGCCAAATACAAGGCACCCATGATACTGGCGAGCGTTTTCATTAGCAGGAGAATCCCATGACACAGAACCCTTTGACTGGGGAAGCTGCAGCTGAAAACCTACAACCAGAACAACCACTTACAGAGAAGGTCGTGCCACGGAGGAACGTAGAATGCCATCACGGGCCCCCACGTGAGGGGACCACGATTGAACAGAGGCCCCAAGGCGTCCTCTGCTTTCCGCCAGTTCTCTTAGCACAGCATTCCTTCCCTAAGAACAGCTATTTCCTCCGATCCAAAGTAAACATATAAACCAAAGGCTCTCTGGCTTTCCCTTCCTGGGACAAAGTTTTTCTTGAACTCCCCAAAGTATGATTCCTTGTTGTGTTGTTTTCTAAGCCTGCCCTTCTCCTCACCTGTCCCGGAAGATCAGAAGTCATGCTGCCGGAGCCTGCCCTCCTCCCACCTTGACTCTCACCGGAGTTGAACCCACCTGCTCTCCCGCTGCAGCTCCTAGCACTGCCAGGATTGAAGAGGCATCTGGCTCATGCGCTTCGTGGGCAAGTTTTCTTGGGCCTCTGCCCGTGCATTGACTCGAATGAGGCAAATACGCAATGCTGCACCACAGTGACGAAGGCAAGACGCTGCCCGTGAGGACCATATGTGTGAGAGTGTGTGTGTGTGTGTGTATGTGAGTGTGAGTGTGTATGCGTATGTGTGAGTGTGTAAGGGTGAGTATGTGAATGAGTGTGTGTGAGTGTGAGTGCGTGTGTGATGTGTATGAGTGTGGGACAGTGTGTGAGTGTGAGTGTGTGAGAGTGTGAGGGGGTGTGTGATGTGTATGAGTGTGTGTGAGAGTGTGTGTGAGTGTGTGAGAGTGTGAGGGGGCGTGTGATGTGTATGAGTGTGTGTGTGTGAGTGTGTGTGAGAATATGTGTGAGTGTGAGAGTATGAGTGTGTGTGCGTGTGTGAGAGGGTGTGTGAGTATGAGAGTGTAAATGTGAGTGTGTGAGAGTGTGTGTGTGTGAGAGTGTGAGGGTGTGTATGAGTGTGAGAGTGTGTGAGTGTGTGTGAGAGTGTGTGTGAGTGTGAGAGTGTAAATGTGAGTGTGTGTGTGAGAGAGTGTGAGTGTGTGACAGTGTTCGAGGCCTCCTAGCTCCTGATTCCCAAGTCAAATTGTCAAATTCCAGAGACTAAGAGAGAGAAAACAATTGACTTCACAAATCACTGCTGTCCCTACTCTAAGCAGAGGTTCTTTTCATGCCAGGTCTCTTCTGATACCAAGTCACGCCGGTCCAGTCAGCGCTCTTGTTGTTTTGTTTTGTTGTTTTGTTTTGTTTCCTGACGGTGAGGGAAGAGGCAAGATCCTGAGGTTCAGAACATATCTACACTAGGCTGCACCCCGTGAGCATTGCCAGATTTAGCAAATAAAAATGTAGGATTTAATATTTGGGGCATCCTTGTATTTAAAAGTTACTTGCTTACCTGAAATTCAATGTAACTGGCTCTCGTATATTTCATCTGGCAACCCTACTACCCACCTAAGCAGTTGAACGAGGCAACATCACCTAGACGGGGTATCGAGGGCTGTGATCAGTGTGCCCAGCCCTCAGTCTTCAATAGAAATCTCTCTACAACAGGGACGTGAGCACGGTTTTAACAAAGGATGTGAAACACATTCACTGTTTCCTAATAATACAGGCTCACTACTGGGTCAGTGTTGGTTCCGTGTTCAAGGCTCGTTGCTGCCTCCAGCTGTTCACCTCTGCACTCGATTTCCCACTTCTCGGTTCTTTCTCCAGATTTAAACTGCCCCCTCTCTTTCAGTGGTCACTTCTCACTGCTGGTAGTGTGCTGCTTCTTTTTCTTTCAAATTTATAGCTTGGTTTTGGTTTCCTCCCTATTGTTCCCTGTTAGGAAATTTTATGAGACTCCACATTAATATAGCACTTTATAATTTCAAAAGTTGTGAGTCCTAATACTTGGATTCTATGGTCTTCGCTGTTCAGAAGTATTTTTATTATACTTAGAATAGGAAGAAAACACATTTATTGTCACTGAGTTGTGTTCCAGGTCCTCTGCTAGATAGGGCATGACTTAGTGTGTTTCCAATACATGACGTTGGGAGATGTCTAAGTTCCTAACAGAGAGGGCTATCGCTCCATCTAAAAATGGTGTATTATAGCACTGTGCGAGCCTTCTCTTCCCAGGCCCTTCCTGAATGGGTAAAGACAACCAGGGTTGTATCTTTTTTTTTAATTTCTGCACTTCCACCAGGGTAATTGCTGGCACCTCAAAACCACACTCACCCAGCCTCCCCCACGCTGCTCCTCCTCCTGCAGCCCGGGCTCCCCAGATGCCATCGCGATCCACGCAGCTGCCCACGCTGGAACCCCGAGAGCCCCACCACACTTCCCCCCACCCCATAAAAAGAATCAGTGATGAGCCAGGCCAGTTTAGCCTTCTGATTACGTTTTTAATCTTTTCCTTCTACCCATTCATACTAACATGTCCCTGTTTCTGTTTTTTAAAAATTTTGCTGGGAGAGTAGAAATAGCTTCCTGTGTGTCTACCTTGTTTAGTCTTCCTTCTGCCCTCACAAATCGATGGTGCACATTGTCATTAGTGTTTTGCCTAAAATACACATCCATTTACGTCCCCGCTCTACCTGCCACTCCCCACTGGCCCCAAGAGCCAGACGCTCCAAACCCCTGGGCCTCGTCTCCCGCCACGCTTGTTCCGTCACCTTGAACTTCACGCTCTGAGAGCAGCACATGTTCCCTCTGCAGTGGCGCTGTGTCACACCTTGGGGGCTTTGCCGATGCTGTGTTCTCTGCCGGAAACACTCTTAGCAGCTCTGCTGCGTAGCCAGCTCCTACTGATGTCTTTCAAAACTCAGGTCAGTCCTTCTCTATTCCATCCTCTCCTGACCTAACCCCCAAGCTGGGTTATGTGCTTCTCCTTTGTGTCCCCGTAACTTCAGGAATGTCTCTTCCTTGCAATATTTACTGCACAACATCAGCACTATTCTCGTGAACTTTCCTTAACCAGACTACAGGCCTCTTGAGGGCAAGGGCGGTGCTTACTCACTCTGCAGCTCAGTGTCAAGGGCAGCACCTTCCACACGGAAGACGATTTATGTCCACGGACCTGGCCTTGGAAGCCCGAGCATCTAACATGTTCTCGGAAGCCTTTGAGCTCCCCTCCTCCACCGCCAGCGCAGGCTCTGCCTCCAGGCCGTCCCACTGTAGCTGCTCTGTCCCTGCTGAGGTAGACGACAATAGATGACAGCAGTCGCCGCAGCAGCACAGCGTTGCTTTTGCTCAGATAGATGAAGGCTCCTTTCCTGCATGGTGTTGTTAATACATCTCTTCCGAGACTCCCTACCAAGGGGCTTCATTTCTGTTTCTTACAGTCCCCAGCATATATTTTAAAAAATTATTTTGTTACACTCATGAGGTCAGCTCCCTACAGGCCAAACTGGGAAGAGTTCCTGAAGATTAATGTGAAGGACCATGTCAGTGGCGTGCTCTAGTGCCCACGGAAACCCTTCTTATCACTGATCCACCCTGTTCCCTCAGCGAATCCAGCAGGCAGCTACTTTTCTTTCCAGATGGGTGGATGTCCTGCCCATCTGGGACAGTATTGAGGTGGTAGAGCTCAGTTTCATCATCTTAGTTTATGCAACATTTACGCACCTTGTGTAAAGTCTTAACCTCACTCTTCTGGGTCCCTTAATACTAGTACCTTAAAATGTCAACTACTGTTTTTATCTCAGAGCCTCACTAATTTTCATGCAAATAAGATTCTTCTAGACCTCTATCTTTGGCATCCTGTTCTTCCATGCAAGGGATTTCCCTGTTTGCTAACTCCTCACAATTTTCTTAGAAACAGCCTTTTTTATTTGAATAAAGCAGCCAACTGGGCATGGTGGTGCTCACCTATAGTCCCAGCTACTCGGGAGGCTGAGGCAGGAGGATATGTTGAACTCAGGAGTTGGAGGCTGCAGTGAGCTTTGATGACACCACTGCAGTCCAGCCTGGGCAACAAAGCAAGACCCTGTCTCAAAAAAAAAAAAAAAAAATAGCAGCTGGCCTTTTCAAGGGGGACTGGAGCCTCTCCCGCACTGCAGTGCCCCCAAAGCATCGCTCCCAGCTCTGTTCCCGTGTGCTTGGTGGGTACAGTGGGGCTGTGTCACCATGCCTCCAGACCTGCCGCACAGAGTCTGGGTCTTCCCCACTCACAGACCACGCGTGTTGTCTGTATACCTCATGTTCCACAGCGAAATGTTTTTGTTCAAACAAACTTTCCTATTACTCTAAAGGGGAGAATTTTAAAATTGACTAAATAACCCCACAGCTTCTTAAATATGTTCTTCATGGCCAAATAATGAACACAACAATCCTATATAAGGTTTGGGTTTTGGTTCAGCCACAAATGTCACACCCTGTGGTGACTGTTCTTTTCTTACACATTTATCCAGACCTGTTTTTCCTGGAGATAAGGCATGTGGCATTTATAAGAAATCTTCTGCTTCCTTCTTCAAAGCAAACTATAACGAAGTTCATTAGCTGATATTGATTCATAGTTCGATAAATCTGAAGATAAATTAAGAAGTTTAGAGTGTTTAGTTATCTGTTAATGTGTCACAAACAACGCCAGCACTTAGCGGTTTAAACGACAATGTTTTATCTCCTAATTTTGTGAGTCAGGAATTTATGCAGGGCTCGGCTGCGTAATTCTTTTATTCTTCATGGCACAAAGTGAGTGCGCTTGGTTGACAGAGGGGCTGATCTGGGGAGTCAGAGGCAGCTTCATTCGCATGTCGGGCACCTTGGCAGGGGGGCCGGGAGGCGGAGCTCAGCTGGGCCTGCAATGAGCATCTACACGTGGCCTTTCCAGGATGGGGGACCCAGGGAAGTCGGGCTCCTCACATAGCTTCCCACGCAGTAAGTGCACCCAGAGATAGGACGGGGAAGCCTCCATTCTCTTTGGGCAGCACAGTGTTGCTTCCACCAGTCAACGGTGGAGCAGTCAGAGCTTACCTAGTACAAGGGAGAGGCCAAGACCTTGCCGCTCAGTGGGAACAGCTGAACAGAATTTGCAGCCATTTTGTGATATACCTCCCAGACTGTCTTCGCAGTTGTTGGCAGAGAAATTAAGACACCATGCATTACCCAGCAAAGACTCATCAGGCATCTGCTACTGGGTGCAGGAGACCACGCTGGCTTCTGCAGTGAGACTGCAAACTCTTGGGCTGCAGACAGCGGCAGCTCACAGATCTGGCTCAACAGATCTGCAGTGTCTGGTTGCCAATATATGAATCAATTGCCAACATGTAAAAATTGGCAGTTTCACATAAAATCTGAATTTTCAACTTTTCTGGAAAAGAATTAATCTTGTCAGTACCTGTTTTGAATTGCCCAAGGGCGGTGCCCAGCTTGCAATGGATAGCTCCGCCTCCTGCAGAGAGGGCACAGGCTGGGCAGGTTGTCCTGGTCCCCACCACTCACTCCTGATGTCACTTGGCTGCTCCCTTTGGGCATGTGAATTTGCAACTCTGCTCTAGAGACAGAGACATGGATAAAATCTCGTCCCTGTCTTTAGCTGTCACCAAAACCACAGCTTTTGGAACAATGGCTGAGCTGTCTACAGTGGTCACATCAATGTGTAGGCCACTATACTCCCTCACGCCCTTCCCTGGGACAAGGGAGGACAAGTGAGGCCCGCATATCACAAACGGTATAAGAGATTTTAAGAACTACTCAATCACACAAAAATGAATTTTTATTTTAGCAGTCTTGTTTCTGTTTCAATACACATTAGAAAAAATATTACCAGCACATCAAACCATTGATTTATAATTTTAAAATATCACAGAATATTTCTTCCATATGTACAAAATATCTATTACATATAAGATATAATAAACAAGCACATACCCACCAAACAGCATAGAAATAGGACATTATGAACAACTAATTGTGCCCCATATGTCTTTCCTGATCACATCTCCCCCCTCCCACCTTGAGAAGTAACCAAATATTAGATTTTGTGATGTTATTCCATTGTTCTCCTTTATGGATTTACTGCATACATGTGCATCCTAAGACAACATGCTTAGTTCTGCATGCTTCAGAATTTATTTAATGGAAATATTCCTTATGTATTTGTGACTTGATTTTTTTTTCCTTCTGGTTAGCGTGAGGCCTACAGATAGCATTCACTCATTTCTACTGCTCTCAGGTAGTCCCATGGTGCAATATATTACGACGGACATAGTCTTTCGTTGATGGACACTGAAGTTATTTCTGTATTTTTTGGCTATAATTAACAAGGTTATTTTGAACATTTTCCTACAGGTGTAAAAATGCAATAATTTCTTTAGAATATATGCCTAGTAAGGGAATATTTGGGTCTTAAAGGATGTTCACCTTGAAATATTCCAAGTACTGCATTGCTAATTTTCTTTGTAAAGTGGCTTACACCACACCAGCGGTGCATGAAAACTTCCCTGGTGTCCTACATCTTGGTCAACACTTGGTATTTTACTAGACAGCTTACTTTGTTTCTTTCTGGGGGGTGAAAAGTGATATTTTCTTTATGATGGCTGAGGAAAGATATCCCACCTTTTCTGCCCCTACTTCTCTAAATATTTAAGGTATTGCATCTTACGTGTAAATCTTTAGTCATCTTGGAATTTATTTTTATGTATGGCATGATGTAGGCATCTAATTTCATTTTTTCAATGTGAATAGTCAACTTTGCCATCACCATGATCCATTTCTCCCTGAACGTGCAGGCTCTGTCTTATACCAAGCTTTGTACGTGCTGGGGTAGGTTTCCCAGCTCTTTGGTCTAGCCTTGTGGTCTATTTTTCTCTCTGTACAGCTGGTACACTGTCTTAATTAGTTGGCTTTAAAAATATCACATAGGGCCTGTTTCCCAACCCTGTTCTTTTCAAGAGTGTTTTGACTATTCTTGGTTATTTGCTCTTCAATGTGATAGTAGCTTTCTTTTTTTATTATTACATTTTCTAAATGCTTATTGCTGGCATATACACGTTCAATTTTTAAAATACTGAACTTAAATCCAGCAACCATGCTAAACTCCCTTATTGAGTCTAATAATTTGTCTTCAGATCATCTGAGGATTATTTTTTAGGACAAAAATATCATTAACTAATGACAGTTTTGTTCCATAAGTATCCTTATCTTGATTCTGATTTTAAGGGGAATGCTTCTAATGCATTACCATTAAGTACTATGTTTGCTAAAGGTTTATGGTGGCTACCTTTTATGAAATAAAATAATTGTCATTGCATTTTTAGTTTGCTAAGTGTTTCTTTTTGCGAATGGGTGTTAAATTTTATAGAATGCCTTTTCTTCATCTAATAATATGATCATACAGTTTTAATATATAGCAAACTTGCTTTCTTTGGAATAACTCCATATGATTATAAATTATGCTATTTGTGACACTATTTTTTATACATCATTTGCTAAAATATTTTGTCAAGAATTTCTGCATCTATATTCACGATTTAGATTGGATGGTAATTTTTCTTTCTTGCACAATCATTGTCTGATTTGAGAAGTGTAAAGTGAATCAGGGAGTGTTTCCTTTTTTACTATTGTCTGGAGGAATTTGTAGAATCTTTAAATTATTTTGAATGTTAGTCAAACTAGCCTGAAAATTCAACCTGTGATGTGCAATATAAAATAATGTTATTTCTGTTCCAATGATAACCCAATAATATGGATGAAAACCAGGGTGGTATAGTGGGGAAAGATTGAATCCTATAAAGGGAAAACACAAGTTCTACTTAATGCTGCTTTTTTTTAGCTGTGTGATCTCGGCCAGGGTACTCCTTCTGATTCTCAGTTTTTTCCACATGAAGATGAAGTTTGTTTGCTTTTCCTTCTCTTCTTTTTTTTTTTTTTTTTGACAACAAATATATACTTTGAGAAATAAATGTGGTAATATGCATAAAGCTCTGGCGGAGAGGAGCAGTCTCTTAGTAAGTGTTATTTTGTCTCCCCCTACTACCACCTCTGCGAATTTAGCCAAAGAAAGCTAAACTTATTTTTAGTTTTTAACTAATTCTGTATCACTGATTTCGAATTGATGCACTCCTGAAAAATCTCAATCTCATGGAAGGAAAAGGACACATGTCTGTGCTGTTCTAAGAATGTGTGGGTGAGAAAGTTGACCTCTTTGGATTAACACTTGAACTCTACATGTTGGGTCTTTGCTCTGTCTCTGAGCCAGATCTCTTAGCAATCGAGATAAATATATCTTGCTCAAGACTAGACACACCCAGGGGGTTCAATAGCTGAGCAGACGCTCCACAGCTGGACTTGGAGCTCGCCCAGCTGAGACGGGTGCTAAGAACTGAGTGGCAGGGCCTGTGTCTCAGTGAGTCCTTCTTCCATTAGCTGTCCACATGCGTCTGAGGCCACACGCTGCGAGTGGCATTCAGGAAGCCGTTATGGAAACCGTCTCCATAAACTAAAACCAAAATACCTTCTACTTCATTTTTCAAGTTCATTTAATGGGGCTGTTGGAAACAGATTAACCCTTTCAACCCCTCTCCTTGCTATTAGCCAACCACACTGAAGAAGGAAAAAGTACCAAAGAAACTTGGTGCTGAGGTGTCAAAATCGGAAACTCGTCTTTAAGCAACTCAGGTAAGTAATCTGGACATGATGGTTGACTGAAGGAATCTTACCACTTTCTGACATTTTAGTTAAATTAACTTTAGAGAAAATGTGGAGTTTCAATTTTGTTAGCAAAAGTGTGCTTAACGGTCCACATTGTATTTTCAGCAATTTGAGGGCAGGAATCAAGTCTCTTAATTTATTTTAAAGCCCTGGGTGGTGCTGACAGACAGAATAGTTACTCAATAAAAATGTCTTGAATGTTACTTTTCTCTCTGAACTTAATTTGCATTGAGTGTGTACTTGGGTAGCTGTCCTGCATCTACCCTCCCGTCCTTCCTCTCCATTTACCTCCTTCTTTCACTAAATAATTTCTAAGGAATCCTTCCAAGAACTGGCTCAAACTCATTTCACCCAGGAAGCCATCTTAGACTGGCCACACCTCTGCGGCCCTCTGCCCATTATTTGGCATTCCTCCGGCCCCTCTGTGTTTGGACCGTTGATGGGTTGCTTTACACATGTCTTCAAATTGCCTGATTTATAATATCTGTTTCTTTCCACTTAAAGAGGGATGAATGCCTGGAACTACGCTAGGGGTATTTAATCATTTGCTCAACAAAAATGGAATATAGAGAGGGAAGAAAAAAGAGGAAAGAAAGTAACAAAGGCAGAGTCAGAGTTATTTCATGCCTAATATTCACTGCCGGTGGATGCAAGGTCATGGCCAGATTAGATTAATAAAATGATCCCCTGTGGACCATTCTTCTTCAATACGATACAAATGGAAATGTGGGAAACATAGAGAAACCCTCAGCCACAGTGTTTGTCTGTTCTTCCAATCCAGCACTTAGGTGAATATAGGGATTCCACAAAGGTGACCACCTCTTAATTGTTTATATTTAACAAGCTGTATCTTGGTCTTGGAAAGAAGATCTAATTTTTTATCGTCCTGTTATGCATCTGGGAGTATGAGTCAACAAATAAGAGAGTTGGTGTTAAAACTCAGTGTGACAGCTGTGAGAATCCTTGGTCAGTCCAGAAGCCACACATCAGTGATCTGGCAGTGATGTCCTCCAGGAGGGTCATGGGCAGTGTGAGCTCGTTCTGATGATGATGGCTGGCTGGAAACAGGCTCTTCCCTCTCTGTGCTGGATTCTTCTTGAGACTGGGCCCTCCACAGAAGAGACAACCTTCCCATTCGTTTGTTCTTCCATTGAACAATTAGTTATTGAATACTTACTATGTGCCACAAATTCTTCTAGGTACCGGGGATACAGTGATGAACAACACAGACCTGACTCTTCCTTCTAGGGCTTTACATTCTGGTGGGAAAAGACAGGCAACATGGAAGTAAACAAATGGGAAAAATAAATTTAGAGTGATATATACTATGAAGTGTAGTGAAGGGTAGTATGATAGATACGTTATTATTCTACCCGACATATATGACCGTCTTTGCTCTCTTTGCTAAAGTCTCCAAATCCATTTGCCTTCAAATAACTGCATTGCTCAGTGTCGCAGGAGTCTCACTTTTTGTCTCTGTCTGCCATCCTCATCCTTTTCCTTCCATCTCACATTTATTGAAGCACTAGGTTAAAGTGTTTTTACAAGGCATCATTGCATTTAATCCTCACAGTAGCACCATGAGTTTAGTATCATGAGTATAACCATTTTGCAGATGAGAAATCTGAGGCAGAGAATGGTTTAGCAACTTGCCTAAGATCACACAGCAAGTAAGTAGTGAAGCCAGGATATGAATGCATGTCCTCTGACTCCAGAACCCCTAGCAAACCTTCATGCCAATCTGTCATCCTTTCCCTGTAGCAGTTAGTCCTTCCAACAAAAGGATGCTCCAAACAGATGTTCTCCATCTCCCCAGAGTATAAAAGAAGATGTGTATTACAGCCAAGTCATGTGAATTAGACATAGAGAAGAATGTCCAGCCATAAAAGCTGAAAAATTCCTAGGGAAGTTTAGGAATTTTCTCTTCTAGAGATTTAGAACATGGGTTTGGCCAACTACTGCCTGCGGGGGAAGTCCAGTCCCACTCCTTGTTTTTGTAAATAAAGTTTCATTGGAACACAGTCATGCCCATGCATTTGCTTATTATCTGTGGCTACTTTTGCGTGACGGGGATAGGGCTGAGTAGTTGTGACAGAGACCACATGGCCCACAAAGCTTAAAATATATACTATCTGGTACTTTATGGAAAATGTTTGTTGATCTTTGATCGAGAATAACAAGATGGATTTTTCCTGGGTTGGCTTGGGCATGGTTCTCTCTGAAGTCAAGAAATGGTCTCATTGAAACGTTAATGCTCCTTTCAGCTCTAGGAGCAAAGATGCATGTTTCTTTGGAGTCAAAACAGTCCCATTCTTAAGGGACAGTCCCTTCCTACATACTCCTTCCAGCCGTCTCCAGGCTCGGATTCAGCCATGTTTGTGCATTGCCTGAATTGTATTTGAAATGCTCGTAGCTGACAGAAGTTTCCCACATTGCACTGCAGACTACTAGTGAGTACAGCTTCACCCTGGTGGGGGTGCAGGTGAGAATGAAGTCCACCCCCAGGGAATTTGAAGTGGTGCTTGCATTTACTTTACCTCGGCCCCGGTGGCCATTTGGGTCGGGTGTAAAGAGATGACAGGTTTCTGTTGTCACATCATGACGGTGATTACTATTACTGCTATGATCTCTATTATAATTAAAAATGATGTATCTTTTTAAATTTTACTTTGGATAAAATAAAAACTGGTCGTAGGAGAATTAAGTGTTAATTGATGAAGAGTTCTCATTGATCGAACCAGAGAAGCAGAACTGAGCCATTTATGAATGAATTCCTTTGGAAGAGTACTACACACACACACACACACACACACACACACACACACACGTATCCTGGGAAAAATATTCACTAACTGCAAAACATTTTCCATCACTAAGAAGTTTACGAGTATTTTCCTAATTCAGTTCAATGTAAAATGACATTTTATTTTGCTTTTTTACACCACCCCTGAGAAACTGGACTGTGAGCCTGCCTCTCACAAGCTGTGTGATCTCGAACAAGTGGCTTCACCTCTCTGAGCCCCATGTCTTCTGTGAAATGGGTTGTCAGAATGGACGCTCTTTTCCTGCTCAAGAAGGAGCCGGCATTTCTGTGAGCCCTGACGGTCCTCCAGCCTACGTCAGCCACCTCCTTCCTCCTGGTTTCAAAACCACTTCCCAGCACGGTGTAGTGAAAAGACGTGAACTTCAGCGTCGCCAGACTCATGCTCAACCTGAAAAGCACATTTCGATTTAGCGGCGTGAGCCTTGCAGCGCTCTCCGGGACGGCGGAGCTCCCCCGCCTCTGCGCCGCACTGCCGCGTGCTGCGCATCCTCACGGATTCGTCGGGAAACTAAAATCTCAGCATTAAAAGGCAAGCCATAGACCAGGAGGAAATATTTGCAAAAGACGTATCTGGGAAAGGACTGTTCTCCAAAATATTCGGAGAACTCTTAAACCCTAGCAACATGAGAACAGCCTGATTTAAAACGGGACGAAGACCTGGACCGACACCCCACCGAAGAGACCTCGGGATGGCGCACAAGCGTGCGGAAAGCACATCGCGCCACCGAGGGCGTGCAGGTGAAAGCGGCAGCGAGACGCCACCAGGCACCTACTAAATGGCCGAAATCCGGAACACCGGCAGCACCGGGTGCTGCGAGGACGCGGAGCAACAGGAACTGCCGCTCCTGCTGGCGGGTGCGGGATGGGACGGCCCCGCGGGATGGGACGGCCCCGCGGATGGGACGGCCCCCCGCGGGATGGGACGCCCCCGCAGAAGACAATTTGCCAGTTTCAACAGAACCAAGCACACTCTTACCACGCAGGCCGGCAGTCACACTCATCAGTACGTACTCGAAGGAGCTGAAAACGTATGGCCGCACAAAAACCTACACGCAGATGTGTATAGCGACTTTATTCATAATTGCCAAAACTTGCAAGCAAACGGCATGCTCTTCGGTAGGTGAATGAATAAATAAACGGCGGGACATCGTGATGGAGTATATTCAAACTAAAAAGAAATAAACTAGCAAGCCATGAGAAGACATGGAGGAACTCTAAATGCGTATCACTAAGAGCGAGAAGCCACCATGAAAGGACCACGCGGGGTGTGGTTCCACTCCTGTGCGACACTCTGGAAAGGCGGGACTGTGGGGACGGCGGTGGGCGAGTGGTAGCCGGGAGTTCGGAGAAGGATGGGTGAATGGACAGCACGGAGGATTTTTAGGGCAGCGAAACTACTCCGTGTGACACTATAATGGTGGCTATGTGTCACTCTACATGTGTCCAAATCCACGGAGTGTCCACCACCAAGAGTGAGCCCATGTGAACTGTGCACTCTGGTGATACCGCTGTGTCGACGTAGCTCTTCCAATTGTTTAGCAAAGGTGCCACTCTGGTGGGGTGTGTCAACAGTGGGAGACGGGCAGTGCGTGTGTCGGGGCAGGGGGTGCGTGGGAACTCTCTCTACCTTCCTCTCAATTTTGCTGTGAACCTAAAACTGGTTTTGTAGAAACATCTTTAAAAAAACTGAAACCTCCAGAAAATGTTCCTGATTTCTCTTCTCCTCCTCAAGGAAGAACATATTCCCAAGTCACCCCGGGCATTTCGCGCTGTTAGCGGTGTGTTTGTGTGGCTCCCTTTGTAGACGCTGACGCCTGCGGTCAAGAACTGTGCCTCAGCACCTGTGAGGATTCCACATTGAAGAGACCTGCGGTCTACGGCCTGTTTGCCGCTTCCCATCTCACCCAGGCGCGAATCCGAAGTTCCCATCGTGGATCCAAGGTTCCGCACACACCGGCCTCTGCCAACTTCTCCCGCCTCAGTTCAGGCCCTTTTCCCCCTTCTTTTAGGTTCTCAGGCCCAAGTTCCAGCCCTTCATTTTCTTTTTACCTGCAGTTCCCTCTGCTGGATGGTTCCGTGCAGACACTCCCACCAGCCCTCTAACTGACCCTTTTCAGATCTCAGCTTCACTTCATTCATTCATTGAACAAATAGTTATTAAGCACTGTTCTAGGCACTGGGGAAGAAAACAGACAAAAATCCCTGCCCACCTAGAGTCTACATTCTACCTGGGAGTTGGGGGACAAGCAACAAACGAACAAACCGGTAAATACACAACCGTGCCAGGTGGTAGTAAGTGCTAAAGAGAGTACTAGAGCGAGGTGAGATGGGGCTGTGGGGTGGGGTGTCGTTCCATACGAGGAGCAGAAGGTTCTGCTGAGACCATGTGGACGAGTGGAGACTGCGGGGAGAGTGGAAACAAGCTATGGAGCGTTCATGGAAGGAGCCGTGAGCGAGAAGACCCTGAGCCTAAGGTGGGCCCGACAGGGTCGAGGGAAAGCAGAGAGACCAGTGAGACAGGGAGAGCGTGATGGGAGACAGAGACAGAGACAGCCGGGGTCCAGGTCTTACAGGGCCTTGCCAGCCGCTGTGAGGACTTCGGCTTTTATTCTGAGCAAGATGAGGGTTTTAAGCAAAATGATCCAACTTGCATTTGGAAGGGGCCGCTCAGGCTGACATGTGGGATGAGGCTGCAGAGGAACAAGCGCAGACGGAGCAAGTTGAGGGTTTTCCAACGATCTAGGTGAGAAACGATGCTAGCCTGGACCAGAATGGTAGAGGTTGCAAGGCAGTTGGCAAATGCTTGGGTTCTGGATATATTTTGAAGATAAAATCTATAGGACTTACAGATGTACCAGAAATATAGGATTAGGAAAAGAAAAGAATAAAAGGTGATTCCAAGTTTTGACATAAGGCACCGGAAGAATGCATTTGCGTTTACTACGATGGGCAGGCTGAGGCAGGAGGAGGCTGGAGGATGAGGTTGGGAAAGGAGGATTCTGGTTTTGGATATGTTAAATTATATAGCAGATATCCACAGACAGCCAAGCAGAGAAGTCAAGTGTACAGCTTGACATACAAATTAGGAGTTCAGGAGAGAAGTCCAGGATGGTTGCTGGGATATTACAATCTTTAGAAGCCACGGATATGAGGCTGAACCAGCTGTGGAGAAGGAAAAGGAGAAGCCCGCTCTGTGGGAGGAAAACCAGAAGAAAGGGAGACGTCCCGGGGGCTAAGTGAAGAAAGCATTCCAAGAGGGAGGAACAAATCAACCGTGTGACAGTTGGTGATAAGTTAAGTAAGACAGGGACTGAGAACTGACCACTGGGCTTAGCAGAACGGGGGTCATTAGTGACCATGCCAGTGTCCACCTAAACAAGTGCCTCCTTCCCATCCTCTCTGGCCGCACCGTGTGGCTGCTCCAGGGCACTTATCACAGCTTGCAACCGTGTGCTGTCTGTCTGAGCGTCTTTCTGCCTCTGCTTATAAACCCCAAGAGGGCAGGACCAAGGTCTCTGTCTTCATCATTCAATACCAAACCCTGCCGGACACACACTAGGCATACATACAAAAAAAATTCTTAAAACAATGAATAAATGGCAAATCTTTTGTCAAGTCATGTGCCTTTTACCTTTGTATGAAGCCCAGTGGCCCATCGCTGCTCTGCCATTAATGAACCAGCTCCACGACATGGGAAAAACTCACTTTCCCCTCTGGATTTCCATGTCTTTCTCTATCAGCAAACTGCATGAGTCAACAGCCTCTGCCAGATCTATCACCCCACAATCCCCCCTAATTTCCAAGCCATGGTGCAATTTTAGTCACCAGCTCCCTAAAATGCCTTCCATTGGCCTGAGACTGCCTTGACTTCTATCACTAGGTTTTAACACTTTTGCATTCAGTTTACAAGATACACAGACGAGGAAACGGCTATTACCGGTCATTTGTGCCAGAGTGTGAGCACATTTATCTGGTCCTTTCCTGATACTAGTTTTCGACAAGGACCTGTGGAGAAAGAATGACAATGCGGTGTGCTCAGTGTCCTGTCTAGGGAGGAGAGGTACAAAGAGAAGGCCGGTAGGGATAAAGGTAAACTGCTGAAAAGCCTACATGAAGCAGGCCTAGTTGATGCAATTGACAGGAAAGGTTCAATAAAGGTTAACTTATGTCCTCAAGCAACTCCAAATGCAAACTCCGAATGCCAGGTGATGTTGAGTAAGTCACCTCTTCAACCTGGGTTTTAATATCAACCATAAAAGTGGTGAAGTTGAACAAGATAATCTAGAAACGCCCTGCTGCCTCCCAAGTCAAGGCTCCGTGACTAGGGGATGCCTTCTCCCGCCGGGTGGGGAGGGAAGACTGTTTAGCTTAGTCTTGTAAGGACAGCTAAAGCAAATAGACACACATTTACAAATATGTGGGTGGTCACTTCAGCCCCAAGAAGCACTATCGAAGCATCTTAGAGCAGCGAAAATAATAACAATAATAATAATCTCTTAAATTTACTCAAGTTAGAACAAAAATTTAAAATGGCTCTTGCCTGCCTCCAGACAAGACAAGTGTGATTATATGCCCCATACATGTCAAAGGTCGTAGAATCCGTTCTGCACATTGCTTTGGGCTAAGGCTGCATGCACGGAGTTAGGGTCGGTGCAGTCCTGGGTGCGAACCTCCCCATAGTGACCCTGCTAGGATCAACAACAAAGACAGGGCTATGGGCATTTTCTCCTGTAGTGGGCTGGCTTGTACTGGACCATGTTCACAGTTAAAGCAAGATATTTATATAGCCAGTCGGTAGAGCAGAATCTATAGCCTACCCCAAATCTGTATTTAGTGGAAATGGAGTATAAATAAACAGAAAAGCAAGCAAACAACATTCATGACCAGCAACGAGAGTAGCGTCAACTAGATCATCAACAGAATCCAGCCTGTAACTTTAGCCTCATTAGCACAGCCCCAAGGACAGGAGAAATTAGGCTTTTGGACAACAAGGATGAGATAAGAAACTCAATAATGACCATCTGCTGCTGACGTCAGGTCTGCCTTAAGTAAGAGAGCCGGACCCTGGCCATGGGCACTCGCATGGCTGTGTTCTGTGTGGTGTGAGTGAGAGTGTGTGTGTGTTTAAAGTACTGTGGGCGGTACACTTAATACAGTACTTTTCTGTCCAGGAAAACTATATCCCTTCCAAAGTTCTGAATTATTAAAATCTTGAAGGTTCCCACATCTGTTACGAGCCTCGTATTGCAATTTCCGCACGCTGTTGGTGCTGTGTCCTGTGTCTGAGGTTACGGGCATGCCTGAACCCTCCCACTGCCAAGCAAGGAGATCATTTGTTATTTCTGTAGCCAAAGGGGCTGCCAAAGCCCAGGGAGCGTGATTCTGAGAAGAGGCGCAGGGCAGAGAGCTGGCTGGCTGTGGGGTGGTCTCAACACTCGATATCCAGGCATCTCTGCCTGAGTGTAACCAGAGCCCCTCAGACAGAAACGGGCGCTGAGCTGCTTCAGCAGCTATAAAATTCCTCTAATGGCCTCGTGTAAGTCCCTCTCACTCAGACCACCACCATTTAGATGGAAACTGAGTTAGATCCAAATAGGATGAACCAAACTTCTGTTCAAGCAAAAAAGTTGGCCCAGGGCTCAAGAGCTTTAAATGGACCATGAATAATGTTTTATTGCCTCGGCACGGAGGTGAACTCAGCCCCCTACACTTAGCCTCACCTTTCAGGGTGTTATTTTAGAGATCTCATTACATCCCAGCTTAAACTAAAAATATGTTTCCCAGGAATAGCAGAACATAGTTTTAACTGTGTGAAGTGACAAAAATACTGATGTACTCTAATTGCATACGATGTTTCATGTGTTTGATATCAGCTGTAGGAGCAAGGAGGAATGGCTACAATGCATTTTTCAAGAGCAGTGACTAGATTCGCTTTGGGGCTGTTGGGCTCAATTAGCTTTTGGGGGCTGGAGTGGCTTGCCCCAGCTGACACTTCCATTTTCCATAATTTGGTGTGACTCGTATAAGACAGCATCTCAGGTCCCAGGAAGCCCTGTTCATGAAAGGTTCACCTTCCAGGAGTCCTAGCAAGCCATTCTCATCCAACACGACACGGAGGTCCCTCCCCACTCTCCCGGTGCTTGAGCAGCAGCAGAGCTTCAGAACCTGACAGATTGGCGGCTGAGTCTTCGTTCCTCCCCCTGCAAATTCAGGCAAGTTATTCATCTTCCTGAATCTGATTCCTCATTGAAAAATGAGAATAATAAATGTTGTATAGGTAAAATGAAATAATTTATGCACACAGCAGAAGCTTAATAAATGATCACATTATTTTTTTACTCGACTTGCTCACATACTCGTCAAATCGGTAGGCGTCTGTTGAGCACTGTCTGGCAGTACAGGGATGCACAACGCAGTGGGGTCAAACCCTGCCAAGGAGCACACACATGAGCACAGTGGCTCTGATGCAGGGGAGCAGGGAATGCCACCCTGGAACTGAGGCACCAGCCTGGCCACCAGAAAGGGAGCACTTTATCCTGGAGGAGGAAAGTCTCATGAACTCAAGCTGGTCCCTTAAGGATTCTAAGGACAGTAGCGCTCTATCTACTGGTGCATTTAAGGGTTAAGGATGTAGTGTACAAGAATAGGCTGCCTAAGATGGAATTCCAGCTCTGCCTCTTGTTACCAGCATAACCTTGAGCAAGTTACTGCAGTTTTTACACTGCAGTTCCTGCAGCTGCAAGATGGAGCTAATGATACCACCTACCTCATAACGTGGTTGCAAGGATTAAATGAGATAGTTGGTGATACACGCATGCCTTTAGTACATTGTCACAAAGTAATTGCTCAAGAAATGTTGGCTGTTAATGGTATTGTGGGAAGTTCATTCCTGGAAAAGGAAGCATTTGAGAAAAGAGGAATGCACGGGACAATTAAAGAATATCTTGTGACCTAGTTTGACTGAATCATAGAGTATATTACGGGGGAAAGGCAGGCTCTCAAGTAGCCTCTCTGAGTTAGTCTTTGCATTCATTTGTGACATTTTCTAGATTTTCATCAGTGTATATTCAATCTCTCTGCCTTATCTGTAGGTTGTCTAAAGGCGGGATCTTCCACTGAAACCACTCAAACAACTCAGCCCTCTCTCTTCCAGAAGAATCACTTTCCATTCTCATTTTCTGACTATGCTGGTTTCATAAGTCTTCAAGATCACCAGATAATCATTGATTTTTTGACGAAACTCTCAGTTCATGATGCCAGTGTCATCACCCAATCTGGTTATAGAGAAGAGCATGTTTGCAATATTTCTATCAGAAAAGAAACCTAGAGGTCCCAATTTCATTGCTGTAATCTCTCAAATCCTAGTGCCTATCCTAGAAGGAGGCTTGATCAGACTGGACCTGACAAGCACTCTGAACCTGGAGGGAAAAGCTCTACAGCATGGGGACAGGGATGAGGGCTCAGTATGCCAAGTCATGAGCAGGCTACAGGGACACAGGGATTATGAAAAGGGTAGCACATTTTGAGAATGAGATCACCACAAGTGCTCCACGTAAACAATCTGCCCCGGCAGAGGTCCTCTCATCATTCTATCATCATGTCGTTTTGGTTCTTTTCAGAGTTACACACTGGTGCCTAAAACCAGGAAACTTTCTATTTTATTTATATTTTCCAGAGAGGTTTTGGCATATTAATGCAAGGAAACCAAAGTCTCCAGCTCGGACTCTTGGAGGCAGAACAATTCTTTTGCACACCAGTGTGAGTAAATATCAGAAAGAAGTAGAAAAACAGAAAGAAAAGGAGACGCACTGCCTCACCTCCGGCATTATAGTATCGTCACCTTGTGTTTAGCCCGAATCCCTGAGGATTGCTGTCAGATCATAGTCAGTTTTGCTCTTTCTCCCAGCATCTGGAAGCACACAGCCTGACTACACTCAGAGCTGGCAGTGCCTCCCGGCCACTTCCCTGTGGGTCTTCTCCAGCCCTGGGGCTCTGGCCCTGCAGAAGCTCTGCCCTCACTGAGAAGACAGATAAGGCTCTTCCCATGCACCACATCCTCAACTGCGTTTAGGCCCCCTGGCAATCTGGCAGCCCCTGTGCCCCAGCATTCAGGGACAGCTCAGGAGTGTCTGAGAACAGACAGAGATGGCTCAGAGTGGCGGCTGGAAAGCTGAGACAGAGAGCCCCCAACCGCCCAGGCCCCGGCCGGGGAGAAGCCTCCCTCCCTCCCTCCCGGGGCAGCCTGGCTGGACAGCTGATCCCTGCTAATCCCCCACCATGGAGCCAAACTGGTTGATGTTCACATATCCATGACTTGCATGTTCTTTACATCGCCTGCTTTATTTTCAAACCTGTCAACAGGCCTCTGAAAAGGTTACACACGTGCAGAAGGCCTGGGCAGCCGCAGGAAGGACGGAGGTGGCCGCAGGCAGGGCGCGAGGGAGGAAGGACTGGAACGGCCGCCCGCTACAGCAGGGCAGGCGCCGGACCGCGGAGACGGAGTCAGGAGACCGCGGGACTTCCCACTTGCTTGAGTTTTCTCTAATCGAGGCAAAAAACAAGGCATGGGTTTTTTCACTGAGACCCTATCCGGTAAGATTAGAAAGCTGGCTATAAATCGGAGATAGACTGCACACATACTGAACTATATTTATCAAGTTTCTTAATAAAGGAAAAGGCACCAAAGCCTTTGAGAGTAAGCTTTTTTTTAGACGGAGGCAAGAGCCAGCAACAAGAGTTTACTGCTGTCGTTCAGCTGCTGAGCGGGTGATTCAGTTAAAATAGGAGCTGCGTCAGGTCTGCTGGTGTGAACCCACGGGGTCGCTGTCTGTGAGGGGCCCTTCTTCTCTGACCTACATTGTTGCTAAGCGTCTTTCCCCAAGGTCGTTTGAAGACGTCTAAAAGAAGGCTCACAGGCCCATCTCCGAGGCCGACATTTGCTCAAATGTCTTGTTCCTCTGATGCCGTCGCCTCGTCACGACGGATACCGACAGTCAGGCTGAGGTTGTCTCTGAGTATAGAGTTTGTGCCAACAGTCTTTTCTAGACTGATCAGTTGGTTCTGCCTAAAAATTGAGTTCTAAATAATTAAAATCAGAATATTAGAGTTGAAGAGGATCTTGGGTGTTACACATTGCAACTCCTTCATTTGACGTTGAGGAAACTGAGGACCAAAGAGTTCGTTAGACGGGACTCGAAGGCAGAATCATCAGGGCTCTGCCCAGTTTATGACACTTCCCAGCAAGCTCCCTGGCACCTTGCAATGGGGCCTGCTTCAGGGGCTTCGTGTCTGACCGCAGAGACACGCCACGCCTTGTGGGAGAGGAGGAGTGCGGCAAGGGCTGCGCGCCAGGCTCTCGTGGCTGCGGGAGTCCCCTCAGAGCGGGGAAGCAGCACCCGGGTCTCCTTGCAGCCCCGAAGCACATGCACAATTCAAGTCTCTGGTGGGTCCCGCAGGAAACCTACAGAAGTAAAATACCAGGATAATTCAGGGACTAATGAGTGGTACAATAATATATTGGGAAACGTACCCTTTCTGGTAAACTCTAAAGCACTCTTCAAATATTTTAGTGTAACAGGATGTTAAATAGGAAGTTCTAATTGAGGTACCAAGATTTAATAAATATCAGACATAAAAATATCCCAAAAAAGCCACCAGTAACAACTGCACATTTTCACGGCCCTGTCTTTCCAGAAGTCTTGCTGTGAAAACCACGCAGCCCTAGCAGAGAGTGAGGAGGGCGGGTGCTGCCCCCTCCTCCAGTCTCTGTAAGAGCCCTCAAGGGAGTGACTTAGAGAGCTGATTGCTTGTCCCCTCTTAGTTAGAGGAGTGCTGGGGCCTGCTGCCCTCCTCTCAGCCAGTAGCTCTTTGAATGTGAGGGACATCCTGGGAGAGGAGAGAGGACAGCACTGGGCAGCTTGCTTTCCTGGGTTTGTCCAGGCAAAGTGACCAGAGTGTTTCCAAGTTCCAGATGTGTGCCATGGGAGGATGCAGAGGGTGGGGGCGGCTGGCAGAGATTTCTAGGCGCCAACGGGAGGGTACGTGACCGCCAACATGGAGAGCATCAGTCAAGGGTCCGCGGATAAAGACCATCAGTGAGCAGAGAAGCTCCACAAAGAAACAAGGAGAAAGCGTCCACCTTCCACTGTTCCCAGGTTTGTGGAGCTCAAGGCCAGCTGTGTTTGGCTGGGCTGCCTTGGAGCAAAGTCTGAAACAAGGACTTCTGTGAAGGGGTTCACTGGGGGGTGCTCTGAGGAAAAGCAAAATGAAAGGGGGGGAATGCAAAGCAGGACATGTTCTCTGGGGGAGGCCAAAGCTCCTGGCTGGTCCCTCGGCGAGCACTGGCCTGTCCTGCAGAAAGGAGGCCAGGCTGTTACCTCCCTGTCCCTTGGTCATGGGCTGGGAGAAGTGGGGAGTGGTGTGGGGCAGTTAGGGAGGGGCAGGCTCATAACTTAGAAAAGGTGGCTTCCACCTGACCAAAGGCAAATTCTCCCAAAGGGGAGATGACCATCAGCATGAGCAGCCAACACTCACAGCTCTCAGAGGGGCAGGAATCTGCAAAGAGCATCAGCCACATCCAGTCCACCACCTTCATGCCTGACCACCAAGAGCTCCTGGTTCTAACATTCCCTTCTCCTCACATTGTCCAACCCCGTAGGGGATGGAACAGCTAGGACGTGAAAGAGACACACACGTACACACACACACACACACACACACACACACACACACACACTTCCTCTCCAAAAGGCAAAAGACTCACCTGTAATAGGCCTAGCTAGAGTTGGGGGAGACGTCTTAACTTTGAATGCAAATGAAAGCTTTGATTATTATGTAGGACCAAACATTTGTTAATGTTTTATTGCAATATGATATATACAAAAGAGAGGACACACATCATGAGCACACAGCTCAGTAAGTTTTCCCTGACCACAGTTGTGTAACCATCCCCACGGCCAAGAAACACAAAATCACCAGCAGCGCGGAGTTCCCTGGTACTTTCTTCTACTCTCTCCCCTTGCCCCCAACACAGAGTAACTGCTGCTGTGATTTTCCAACAGCATAGATTCCCTGTGCCCGTGTGTGTTTTTTATACAAAAATGGAATCTTATGTACACTTCTGTGTCTGGCTTCTTTCTTTCAACGTTATATTTATAAGAGTCATCCATATTTTTGCGTAGACTTGTAGGGGGCGCATTCTCTGTGTAGTATTCATTTGGATGACTGTGCCTAGATTTACTTAGCCTTCCATGGTTGACAGGAATTCGAGTACTTTGCAGTTTGGGATTATTAGACACAGTGTGCTCTGAACATTTTAATGCATGGCACGTGGTGGATCTATGTACACATTTCTGTACGTACAGCTTGAAGTGGAGCTGATGGGTCACAGACAATTATAGATAATTTATGTGTACACGTAATGTATATATATATGTATATATTTTAGTAAATATTGCCCAACAGTTTTCAAAAGTGGCTTTAACATTTACGATTCCACCAGCGGTGATGAGAATTCTGGTTGCTTTAGACCATTGCTAACACTTGGTCTTTTCTTTCTTTTTTCATTTTAGCTAGAACTGGAGATTGCTAATTACTGAATTGATACTGTGTATGAGTTAAATTGTCTGAGAGTGATCAGAACAGTCTGAACCCCTTTCTAGGTTTTACATGAGGACAAAGGAAGACCTCCCTACAGCTAAGCAAGTTAAAAGGCACTAGGAGAAACAAAAGGAAGGTTGTTTTTATGTTTTTATGTCAATCTATGGATAACATTGGGACATTATCATCATCGTCGTCATTTACATTATTTTTATTTTATTTTTATGACTATGATTTTCACCAAAGCACAAGGACTTCCTATGAATGATAAAATTTTGTACTCTTGACCTTCCCTGTCTTGGTGAAAGCTAGGATTTTGACCTATCTGAAGCTCAAGTTTATAACTGATGTTTTCAATCTCAAACTAATATCAAAAATCCCACTTCATTTCCTACTGTCATGGGGGCTAAGAAGAGTAGTTTTCATAATAAAAATAGACAAGAACTAGATCATTATCCCCTTGCTTGTTACGGGGAAAGAGAAGAGAGAAAAGAAGAAAAGACTTTTCCAGTCTTCTTGGTACCCATTTTGCCTGCCCCTCCCTGTTCCCCAAAGGAACACAATCAAAAAAGCTCATTCCTTAAGCTCCATGCAAGAAGCCAGCCTGGGACAGAGGGTTTCCCTCCTGGTTGCACATGTGTCCTCTGTTTGTAAGACATGGAACATGTCAGTCCTTCCAGGTAATTGCTTCCTGGATGGGCCTCTGGAAAGCAAACCAAGCCTTTTGCTGCTTTTTCCCATATTTTGCCCAGCCAGTTGTTGTTTGGGAGAGTAAGGGGCATAAGAAAGTTGGCTCACTAAATCAACAAGAAAAAATCAAACAACCCTATCAAAAAGTGGGCAAAGGACATGAACAGAAACTTTTCAAAAGAAGACAGAATAATGGCCCAAAAACATATGAAAAAATGCTCAACATGTCTAATCTTCAGGGAAATGCAAATCAAAACCACAGTGAGATATCACTTGTCTCCAGTGAGACTGGCCTTTATCAAAAAGTCCCAAAACAATAAATGTTGGCATGGATGTGGACAGATAGGAACACTCATACACTGCTGGTG